>NW_024121112.1:1020786-1085074 GCF_016745375.1 Pimephales promelas
TCACTAAGAGCTCTGACCCTGTCATCCAAGCTGCTCAAGACATCTTCATGCTTGAATGACAGAGCGTACACGGCAGCAGGTCAGGCAGGTGCGGTTCTGCACGCCCTTGTGGTCCTCAGGCCTACCAGACTGATCTGCTGCGGGACTCCGGGCCACCAAGCAATCTGCTGTTCCGTCAGTGCTATGGTGGCCACGGAGAGACATCTGTGGGAGCTCCCACATACTGTGGTTGCCGGGTTACAGGCCTCACTAGGCCTTCCTGGTTATGAGCTCCCACATGCTGTGGTCGCTGGGTTACAGGCTTCACCAGGCCTTCCTGGTTATGAGCTCCCACATACTGTGGTCGCCAGGTTAAAGGCCTCACCAGGCCTTCCTGGTTATGAGCTCCCACACATTGTGGTCGCCAGGTTACAGGCCTCACCAGGCCTTCCTGGTTATGAGCTCCCACGTACTGTGGTCGCCAGGTTACAGGCGCTCACCAGGCCTTCCTGGTTATGAGCTCCCACATGCTGTGGTCGCTGGGTTACAGGCTTCACCAGGCCTTCCTGGTTATGAGCTCCCATATACTGTGGTCGCCAGGTTACAAGCCTCACCAGGCCTTCCTGGTTATGAGCTCCCACATACTGTGGTCGCCAGGTTACAGGCCTCAATAGGCTTCCTGGTTATGAGCTCCCACACATTGTGGTCGCTACGTTACAGGCCTCAAAGGGGCCTTCCTGGTGTATAGTTCTCACATACTGTGGTTGCCGGGTTACAGGCCTCACCAGGCCTTCCTGGTTATGAGCTCCCACTTATTGTGGTCGCCAGGTTTACAGGCCTCACCAGGCCTTCCTGGTTATGAGCTCCCACTTATTGTGGTCGCCAAGTTACAGGCCTCACCAGGCCTTCCTGGTTGTGAGCTCCCACATGCTGTGGTCGCTGGGTTACAGGTTCACCAGCTTCCTGGTTATGAGCTCCCACATACTGTGGTCACCAGGATACGAGCTCTCACATACTGTGGTCCGCCAGGTTAAAAGCCTCACCAGGCCTTCCTGGTTATGAGCTCCCACACATTGTTGGTCGCCAGGTTGCAGGCCTCACCAGGCCTTCCTGGTTATGAGCTCCCACATACTGTGGTCGCCAGGTTACAGGCCTCACCAGGCCTTCCTGGTTATGAGCTCCCACACATTGTGGTCGCCAGGTTACAGGCTTCACCAGGCCTTCCTGGTTATGAGTTCCCACATACTGTGGTAGTCAGTTTACAGGCCTCACCCAGCCTTCCTGAATGTGGGCTCCCACATGCTGCGGTAGCCAGAATACAGCCTCACCACCTTTCCTGAGCACTTTGCTCCCACTCTGTGGTCACCAGGCTTCAGGCTTCACCAGGCCTTCCTGAATGTGAAACCCCCACTTTTCGTGGTCGCTAAGTTGTAGTGGTGAGTCTTCACATGTCAGGCTGCAGGCCTCAGCGACCTTCCTGAATGTGAGCTCCCCATGCATTGGGACTATCGGGTGTTAGGCCTTGTCAGGCCTTCCTGATTATGGGTTCCCACTTGTTGTGGCTGCCAGGTTACAGGCCTCAAGTTCGGCCTTCCTGAATTCAGAGTGAAGTACACAAACCCATACTTCACCTATTATTGTGGTAAGTCACCCGACGAGATGTCTTGTGCACTTTTTAAAATCCATTCCTTATGGTGAGGGTCACGCGCGGTATGCTTCGGTCCCTTCTTATGTGGCTCAGACCCCGGTCTTTCCTCGGGTCCCACTTTAAGAGTTCTTAAGAGCTAACTTCTCAAAGTAGCTCCCACTTGGTGTGGTTTTTCAGGTACACCAGGCTGGGTCTCCCTGACCTTCCTGAGTACGAGCTGCCACCGGATGTGGTCGCCAGGTTACAGGCCTTACCAGGCCTTCCTGGTCACGAGCTCCCACACACTGTGGTCGTCAGGTTACAGGCCTCACTAGGCCTTCCTGGTTATGAGCTCCCACATACTGTGGTCGCCAGGTTACGAGCTCCCGCATACTGTGGTCGCCAGGTTACAGGCCTCAACGGGCCTTCCTGAATTCAGAGTGAAGTACACAAACCCATACTTCACCTATTATTGTGCTAAGTCACCCGACGAGATGTCTTGTGCACTTTTTAAAATCCATTTCTTATGGTGAGGGTCACGCGCAGTATGCTTCGGTCCCTTCTTATGTGGTTCAGACTCCGGTTCTTCACTTTGGGTCCCACTCTAGATGTGTCTTTGTCGCAATACATTACGACAGGCACTTCCCTTGTTAAAGCTATCTCCCACAACTGGTGGTTTTAGGTCTCATTAGACCTGTTTCGAGGTAGCCCCATATTGTGGGTCTGTCAGGTTTCTAGCCTCTGGCTTTCCTGAAGGATGAGCTTCCACATGCTGTGGTCGTTGGGTTTCAGGCCGCACAGTGTACGGCCTTCCTGACATGAGCCCTCATGTTTCAGAGCTCCCCACACAGGGGGTCATCAGGTCTTAGGTCTCATTGACCTTCCTGATTTTGATCCCTCTCTTACTTCCTCAGTGCTCAAAGCGAGCACTGGGTGGAAACTCGTGGATTGAGTGTACGATTCCCATTTTTTTGAGGTTGAGTCACACTCTCCGGAGGATCCCGTCTCTGTGATCCGAAACTTGATGGTTTCTGCCAGCTTCGCGGGCCTTCAGTTTTTGGATGCCTTTCCTAGGCAATTTCTAGAGGCTCTGTCTTGGACGGACAGGCTATGGCCAGACTGTGTGTCTTAGTACAGATCACCAGGCCAGCCTGGGGGCATTTCAGGAGGAGTGTTTCTCCTGAATAGTGACTGGCTGGGGGCCTTTGGCCCCCTAGCCACACTCCCTAGAAGGACCCCTTCTATTTTGAAGTTGTGGTCCTAAAGCCTTTGAGCTGGCCCCGATTTACCCACGTTATTACGTTCTGGTTTTTCTTGGTTCATTAGTTGGGCTATGACCGGTAGGGAGTGCTGTCACTGACAGCCCGATGTAACATAGGGTGAGTGGTTTCAGTGTTCCTTGGAATTACTGGTTTGACAGTTGTCACTGCCTTTTCGGCATGCACTCCCCTCAGCATGGCGGAGTGGGTATTTCGTTCCCCATTGCGTCATTCGACGTATTGTTGAGTTCCCTTCGAAAGGGAACGTCTCAGGTTACGACTGTAACCTATGTTCCCTGAGAACAGGGAACGAGACAATACGTCTCGTTGCCATGCCTCGGGGCCTGCCTGCAACAGTCCCTTCAGACGATAGGATGTTGTCACGGTTTCAAGGCGCCCTTCTTATACATCCAGATTGACGCGCTCATCATTCAAGCTGATGATGCACGGGCTGTCGCCGGTCAACCTGATTACTGTGAGTTGATATTTGATTTCAGACACCTGTCACGCCTGAGGCGTTCCCCATTGCGTCATTCGACGTATTGTTGAGTTCCCTGTTCTCAGGGAACATAGGTTACAGTCGTAACCTGAGACGTTTTATTTGGGCCTGGGCCATAGACTGATTTGATTGGTTAGGGATTGCCAAGAACATGTTTGACTCACTTAAAAATCTTGGATGTTCCAGCCTGTAACAGCCTTTTCCAGATTGGTAAGAAAACCTTTCAAATACTGCATGTAAAGTCTAAAACCATTTTAAACTTCAAAAACAGTCTTGATGATCTTAAATGAGTCTCACTGTAATTCTTAAAGGGATAGTTCACTTTGAAATTAATTTTTGATATGTTTTAGCTTACCTCAAGGGCATCCAAGATGTAGGTGTCTTTGTTTCCACAGTATTTTCAATTTTGACATTTTTCAGTCAAACCATTGTTGTCTATCAGTCATACACTGGAGGCTAAGGGGGTCCATCAAAAAGCATGCACAGAGAAGTCAAAATTAAACATGATTTAATGACTCGTAAATGTAAGTACACATTGATGGCACGAAACGAACAGTATTTATATCGTTTTTACCTCGTGTAATCACAGTGACGTCCAAGTGATCTGAATCAGTTGTGCAATGTCCAACTGAACCGAACTGAATCAGTTCAATGTTACGCCGGAAGTGATTGCTTGCGTGTGACGTCACTCAATATTTACACAGAGATTTCGGAAGTTTTACCTTTTACTAAACATATTTAGATATAGCGAAATCGTCTTCCATTATGGTTTCCCGTATATCTAAGTATGTTTAGTGAAAGGTAAAACTTCTGAAATCTCTGTATAAACAAAGAGTGACGTAGGCACGCAAGCGATCACTTTCAGCGCATGCGCAGACCGAAGCGCCCGTGCCGTCAGATCATTTTGTCATGGCTATGATTACAAGAGGTAAAACAATATAAATACTGTTCGTTTTCTCACACAAACCGCTTGTTTCGTGTCTTAGGCCATCAATGTGTACTTACATGTATGAGTCATTAAATCATGTTTAATTTTGACTTCTCTGTGCATGCTTTTTGGTGGACCCCTAGCCTCCAGTGTATGACTGATAGACAACAACGGTTTGACTGAAAAAAGTCAAAATTGAAAATACTGTGGAAACAAAGACACCTACATATTGGATGCCCTTTTGAGGTAAGCTAAAACATATCAAACATTTATTTCAAAGTGAATCCCTTTAAGGGATAAAATTGTGCCATCATTTACTAATTACATTACATTTTCAGACGGATCTTCAGAGCGGCAGCACAAACTTTAACACATTTTAACACATTTTACTTTTGTCCCTGAGCTGGGGAAGAATAAGTTCTGAAAGCTAGTCTGTTTTTAATTTTCAATTAAATAATCTCTGAAATCTAAAATTTGAGTCCTTATGATTCCTCTTGTAATGCTTTAAAAATTCTCAAACTACCTCTAATCTCAGTCTCACAATTTAAAACTATGACTAACAGTGTGTTATCTGGAGACCAGTTCAGTTGTACTGTTTATATCTTAAGAATTTAATTGAAGCTTTTAACAATTTTGACCCTTTTGAGCCTGCCCCAGTCACATAATAAACTCAAGTACACGCTGAGAGATTAAGGCATGCATTTATTTGCAATGGTTTCTCTAAAGCAAGTTTTATTTAACTATGAGTGGCCTGGGGTCCCATGTGTTTCAAATGATCATTAAGCCATAAAAATATCTGCTTTTGGAGTCAGCATCATGTAATCGAGCTGTTCAACTTTTCTGAAATTTACAAGATCTGGGATTATGACAAAGCTGTCGGCTCTTGGAGTTAACCTTTGCTCTGATGAGGAACTTCTTGTCCTCATTTGTTGACCAGCTCATTTTAACAGTTTTAGCATCTGAGGTGTTCAGCGGATGCAGGCCTGTGGCTGGTTGAAAACCTTAACATCCCATTAAATGACCCGTCTCACCCCGTCGACATTCAGCCATGCTAAAAAAGTTTATGAGTACCTCTTTTTTGAAGGTGCTTTGACTAATATTGAGGTGCTGTAATTATGGCTGTGGTGAAGGGCTTTGTTGAAGTCAAGAGAGATTAATGAGTGGACAAACTGAAAGCACACTTCAGTGCAGTGTATGCAACTAGTACAGAAATACACACAAGTGTGAGGTAAAAGTGAAAAAGCTTGTGGCTGAAAGATAAAAGACACTTTATAATGAAGACCGTACTATATGGACATAAATTAGCAATATTTTTGATACGTTTACATTCGCCCAAAACACTAAATAGCACCAAACACCAGCGCACAACTTTCCTAGACATTAGCACTATGAAACTGATCCATGAGAACATTTCATGCAGTGATTTATGTAGATAATTAGAAACACTCAATGTTACTATTGTTATACCCAGTCAAACGTTATCTTATGCACCTTATAATCCGGTGCGCCTTAAAGCGGTAAATACGGTATACATGCTTTTATATTTAGCCTGAAATAGACAAGCATTCATGCGTGACAAAAAATCTTTAAGTTTTAGGAGGCAAAATATATTTTTTGTAATTCTGTGAATTACACTGCTCAAATCAGATGAGGAAGGGTTGGCTCTCCACAAAACATTAAATATTATTTTTCGTGTTCACAGAGGAAAAAACAATGTTAAGCCCCTTTCACACTGAACGCGATTTTGCCGCGCGAATAATTCGCGCGATGGTTTTATTTTTTGATCAGCTGTTTGTGTAATGAGTGCTTCCACACCGAACGCGAATCTGCTGCGGCGAAAAAACGACTTTTATTTTTTTCGCTTCGATGTCGATTTTTGAGGCGAAAGAAAAGGCTTCAGCCAATCATATACAGGGAAACAAAGGTGACGTGACCGCAGCAATGACGGACGGACCTTGATTGCTTGTGTGTCGAGTCTGTGAATGAATATCTGAAACAAGGACTGGTGGGACGTTGTGCTCGTTCGTTCGTATCGAGCCCAACCGGGTGTTTACAAGGCTTTTCAGTCCATTTGAGCCTTCAATACATTTACTAAAAGTGTTTATTTGATTGCATGTAAACGTAGCACCTGATGAATGGGACAGCTCACCTTCTGCCATATGTTTCTAGCTCCGGTAGTGGGTGCCCCAAACCTTCTTTTCTGCTTTTAAATAAAATAAAAAGCTTGTCTTCAGGATGATAATGATGGTGATGAAGAAGCTATGTTCCACGTCAGCGCCGGCCCGAGCCTTTTGGGGGCCCTAAGCAGAATTTGATTTGGGGGCCCCTCCCACGACGCGGAGTCACCTGTGTTTGACGATTATTGACATAAATGTCACGCAAAAATGATACATTATAAATGAATACACTGAGGTTATGTATTAATAAAAAAATAGATGCCTACTTAAATAAAAAAGTTTGAAAACAGTCTTAAAACTGTCTCAAAACATATACAATAAATTATTTGCTAAAATTATGACAAAACTGAGAAATTAGAAACGTAAGAGCAATGATACTTTGGCCTATCCTCCTGGGACCCAGGAATAGACTTTTGTCCACTGTAGTGGACATTATATTTTAGTGTATTTCTCTGACACCATGCATGTCACATTTTTTTTTCTGAATGTCCTGTAAAGAGCACATTCAGGGCAATACAGAGATACCAAATGTTGGAGGTTTCACCATGAAAACAACTTCTCCTTGGTCTTTAAAAATGTCTAACATTAATTTAGTGATCAAATGTAGCACTCTTATTGAAATATGGTAATATATTGTAATTATAATTTAAATCTAACTACTTTTCAAAATTGTATTTCATCAACCAACATCTCATGAAAATGTTATGGGGTTTCAAATGAAAAAAATGACTTTCCGTTACAGGCATTGATTTCATTCATGTCCACTGTAGAGAACATCAGGACATAAATCATGTTTATCAGGCATTCTGGGAGACATAACAAGTGAATATGTAAATAAATTATACGTCAATATTCTTATGACATATTAGATATTATTATTAAAATGTTGCTTATTATTACGCCAATGCTTACACTTCTTTCCTCATTAAATGTTGCTCCAAGAACACATTAATGTGCAAATTAGATACAGTGTATAGATACTTTGCATTGAATGGGAATATTAATTTATGCCAATTTTACCCATATATTGCATAAAGTAAATTGGTCTATCAATTAATTCCATTATATCTTTCATAACATAGTTGATAATCATCTTTATACAAATTTTAGTTCAAAAAAATCCTGAAACCCCAAAATGTATTGGTGATTGGAAAAAAAAATCCCATTGTTTTTGCCTACACATTGTATGTCATTTAATTTTAACAACTGAGTCCTGGTGTCCACTACAGAGGACAAAGTATTACATTATGAATAAAATATAATTTTTCAAAAAGGTTTTTTTTTTTTTTACCATTTGTTTATTATGCTCTAAACAATGTGATAACATGAAAAAAAACTAAATTAAAAAAAAAAAACTTTCTGGGTCTCAGCTATTGTTGAAAACGTCTCGGGTTATGACTATAACCCTTGTTCCCTGAGAAGGGAACGAGACACTGCGTCGAGAATCGACACTTTGGGGACGCTCCCTAAGCGTGCGCCTCTGAAGTATGAATGAAACTAATCCAATCCTGATTGGTGTTGCGTCGTGACGTAACATGTGACGGCATACCCGGAAGTATAAAAGTGACGTTGTCACAACACACACTAGCCTCGCGATGAAGCAAGACGCTCTAAGGCCTAAAGGGGGCGTGGCAGAACGACGCAGTGTCTCGTTCCCTTCTCAGGGAACAAGGGTTATAGTCATAACCCGAGACGTTCCCTTTCGAGGGAACTCTACACTGCGTCGAGAATCGACACTTTGGGGAACGAGTGCCCACTAGGCCACGCACCGAATAGGCCTGTCCTGGAGTAAAACTGTCTAGGCACTCAGCAAGGACTGAGCACCTGTGCACCGGGTGTACTGGGAAGGTGGAGACTGTAAAATTTTATGAAAGTATGTGGGGTAGCCCAGCCGGCTGCCTCGCAGATCTCCTAAAGAGGTACTCCCGAAAGAAGGGCCCTAGAGGAAGCCATGCCTCTAGTTGACTGTGCCCACAAGGTAAAAGGTGAAGGCAAACCGCGCACCTTGTAAGCCTCAGTAATAGCCTGGACGATCCAGTTGCTAATAGTTTGTTTGGTTGCCGGGAGCCCCCTCTTAGGTGACCCAGAACATACTAGTCCAATTGTTCCAACCTTCTCCAAGAAGAGGACCCCTCAAGGTACAAGCTCAAGCTCTGACTGGGCAGAGCAAGTGAAGCCTCTCCACTTCCGCCGACACATGAGGTGGAGGATGGAATGCCTGAGGGACTATAGAATGAGCCGTATTCGATGGAACTTTAGGCACGTAGCCCGGACTCGGGTGTAAAAAGGCCTTCACTCTGCCAGGGGCAAACTCCAAGCAAGCTGGCATTACTGCCAGGGCTTGGAAATCTCCCACCCTCTTAAGTGAGGTAATTGCTAAGCGAAAAGCCATTTTCAGTGTTAAGTCCTTAGGCGAAGCCGACTCTAAAGGTTCGAAGGGGGCACTCTACTTTTGGATAACCCCTCCAGAACTATTGCCAGGTCCTAGGCAGGAACCCTGGACCTGGCTGCCGGCCTCATCCTCCAAGTACCAAGGATAAACCGAATGACCAATTGGTGCCTCCCCAGAGGCCCATCACTTAACGGTGCGTGGAAAACCGCAATGGCAGCCACGTACACCCTAAGCGTGGACGGGGAGAGACCCTTAGAGAAACGATCTTGGAGAAATCCCAGAACTGAAGCCACCGGGCAGTTTACTGGATTTAACCCAAGTTCTCTACACCAAATGACAAACACATTCCACTTGAGGTCATATAATCTCCTGGTGGATGGAGCCCAAGAGCTAAGTATGGTTTTCTCAACAGGATGTCTGCCCCCTGATTCTGAACCCCCGGAATATACATTGCTCTGATAGAGAGTATTTTCCCTTGGGACCAAAGGATAATCTGATGCGTCAGTCTGCACAGAGGGCGCGATCTGATTCCCCCTTGTCGGTTCAGATAGGCTACCACTGACCGTACTAGGACGTGGTGACCTTTGATGTCTGGGAGGAAGCTCCTCAAAGCCCTGAACACAACCATCATCTCTAGGCAGTTTATATGCCAAGAAAGATGATGGTCCTGCCATAGACCCCTGGCAAACGGTCGTCCATGACCGCGCCCCAGCCAGTGAGGGAGGCGTCTGTCGAAACGGTTTCCCGGCGACATGACACTCCCAACACTGGCCCAAGGTTTCTTCCATATTCTCAGAGAACAAAGGCATCTGCGCGTTACTCTGATCATACGAAGCGGATTCCCTCGGGAGAAAACCCCTTGGTCTTTAACCACCACTGAAGGGGCCTCATGTGTAGCAGGCCCCAAAGGAATGATGTTGGATGTCACTGCCATGAGGCCCAGCATTCTTTGAAATTGCTTCACAGTGATGGCCTGGCCTAGCTTTACCCTGGATACCATCGTCAAAATTGACTCGATACGTGCGGGAGACATGCGTGCCTACATCGTAATCGAGTTCCATATGACTCCCAAAAATGTCGTACACTGGGATGGTTCTAGCACACTCCTCTTTGCATTGAGTCTCAACCCCAATTTCAGAATGTGGCCAAGGACGACATTTCGATGCCGAACTGCCATTTCCCGAGACTGAGCCAGAATGAGCCAGTCGTCGAGATAAATCAATATATGGATGTCTTGAAGTCTCAGTGGAGCAAGGGCTACATCCATAAATTTGGTGAATGTGCAGGGAGAGCGTGCTAGGCCGAACGGAAGAACCCGATATTGGTAAGCTTCGAAAGCGAACCTCAGGTATCTCCTGTGACATGGAAGGATGGAGTGAAAATAGGCGTCTTTTAGATCTATCGTGACAAATCAGTCCTCTGATCTGACTCACGATTACTGGAGTTAACCGTTCGAACCTGCACCTCCCTATTCAGAGATCGGTACAAAACCCCGAGATCTAGAATTGGCCTTAACCCCCAATCCTTCTTTGGAACTATAAAGTACCGGGTGTAAAACGCGGACCCCCTGTCTGAAGGAAGAACACGTTCTATGGCTTCCTTTAGCAGCAGAGTTTGAACTTCTTGTTCCATCACCTGAGCCTGCTCTGGGACCACTGTAGTCTGTACCACCCCAGAGAACTTGGGGGCGGTGTGCAAACTGCAGTCTGTACCCTGATTCTATTATATGTAGGACCCATGCAGATATGTTGGGAAGATGATACCATGCCTCTACAAAATATACTAGGGGTACCAGCCTCTGGAGAGTGGCCTCTGTTTTTTTTTTTTTTTTTTTTTTTTTTTTTCTGTTTGTCTTTCGAGAGCATCTTTCTCGACTTCCTGAAGCGGAATACCGGCAGGCTGTAGTCGATATGGATGTTTTGACCATAAACGATGCTTCGTTATAATATTTTCGCTGGAAACCGATGTGGCCCGAAGCGTCGCTGACGGCGGGCAACATACATCGTTTCCTGTTTAAAAATATTCAGGCCCCATATAGATATATTGGAAGGTGTAGCCATTCTGCAAAATCTACTAAGGGAACCAGCCCCTTGAGACCGACCTCGGGTGTCTTTCGAGTCCCTGAAGCGGATGACCGGCAGGAAAAAGTCGAGAAAAATTTTGTGACCACAGTCGGGGTGAACGACACAGTGTGCGTTCGCTGGAAATCGATGTAGCCCGAAACGTTCAAAACGGCGGGACAACATATATATTTTATATATATATCTTATATATATTTATTTATTTACTATATATATATATATATATATATATATATATTATTTATTTATTCCTAAACCTGTCGACGATTGAAGTTACAGCGCCGGAGAACAGGCCAGTTTCCCTTATTGGAAAGGAGACTCGTAATTTTCACGAGAGAAAATTTGCCTCGACAAACGAGAGATCCGAGTCAAAGTTTCCGTATTGCAATGCAGACCTTAAATCTATGCGCTGCAGTCACAGAATCTTTATTGCAGAGTAGACTCGTAATCTACACGCTGCCTCGGCAAACGCAAGAATTTAGGACACTGGGTTTGGAAACACGGGACGAATGCGGTTCATCCCCCGATCTCATGATCTTTTAGTGGAGATCGGGGAAAAACGGCAAACTCCGGCGCTGAGGCTGTGACCCGTGCCGCAAGAAACGCAATTTATTTAAACTTGCGTTCCCTCCTCATTTTGTGGCCAGCTGAAGTTCAGTCTGGCCACGGCACGAGTCACAACCTCACCAGTTCCTCATATGCTTGGCCGTGAACTGGCGCGCCTAACTCACGGTCATCCGTATCGATACTGAGCACGTCTACTTCCTTGGAAGCAGAGAGCCTGAGTATCGGGACCTGATCGTGGTCAGAAGAAGCCGCGGCGCGGACTTCTGCGCCACTCACAGGGGCTACGGGATCATCAGACGATGAATGAGAAAGTGCCTCAGCAGTCTCATTCTCGTCTGCAAGATCCCGCTGTGAACCCACGATCTCAATCGCCGCGCCGCCTCAACGGACGCGGGACCAGAAACGCAGGGAACGCAAGCCTGACCGTGCTCATCAAAGCACGCCAGCCGGGAGCGCAGCACTCTAATAGGAAGTGCTTTACAGTCTGCACAAGTCATGCTGCGCTCCCAAACAATTTACACACAAAGCATGTGCGTCCCCACCTGTGACATAACGAGGGCAGAGATGCACACATGTTTTTAAATTGTTCGCTGGCCATTTCCAGTTCAAACTGAGTGACAAACAACACCAAATAAGACAGACAGTTTCAACATAAAGCGCTTGCTGAAGAGCGAAAGCTAGTGTGTGTTGTGACAACGTCACTTTTATACTTCCGGGTATGCCGTCACATGTTACGTCACGACGCAACACCAATCAGGATTGGATTAGTTTCATTCATACTTCAGAGGCGCACGCTTAGGGAGCGTCCCCAAAGTGTCGATTCTCGACGCAGTGTAGAGTTCCCTCGAAAGGGAACTAAAAATATTACTAGCCTATTTCTCAACTGTCTCAATACAGAGTAACTATCCTCAAAATCTTTATTATTGTTATTATTAGTATTGTAACAGACTTTGTTATATAGTACATGACATAATCAACACAGTCTGTTACTATAATACCGGTTATGATGTTCTGGCGCTCGTTGTATGTGTGTATGCAATGTATTTTTCCCCTCGGGGCTTGCCGTAGATGGGTCGTGCGCACTTGCTAGGCTACTGGAGTGTCGCGGGTGTTTGGAGATCTGATGTGTGTAGTATAATAAAGTGGAGAAGAGTTCAAACTGCTATGTTTATTATTTATTCAAACTGCTACCCTTACACCTTGAAGGATAAGTTCTCCTGTGGGCTATTTTCTCCAACTTAAACCGATACCGTGACTAGGCGCAGTTGCGCACGAATTGTCTATGCACGCGCGAGGTGTCTAGAAGATTATGCGTATGACTTAAACGCTGGCAGACAGAGCAGCAGTTGTAACTTGTAGGCAGGTATATTGACCATTAAATCAGAATTTTGTTGTCTTGAACTATTCATTCAGTCATATTCATTCATTCATTGATTTATGTCACTTGTTTAAGTCATCTAAAAAAATAAAAATAAAAAATAACCTCGATTAGGGGGCCCCCTGGTGGCCAGGGGGCCCCAAGCAGCCGCTTAGTTCGCTTATGCCTCGGGCCGGCCCTGTCCACGTCCCGCAAGTCATAGCACTGTACCGCATTTTTTTTGTCTGCATCCTTTTATTTAATCGTCCTTTAAATAACAATTCTACAATTTAAAAAAATGTAATAAGAAAACATAGAAAATGCACAGCAAAGACGTTAATGGAGCCATCACAAACAAACAAACTCTTCGTGGAGAGAGTGTTTGCTCTGATGAATGCTGCGTGGACAAGGAACCAGGCAACTGTGGACCTAAAGTGAACTGGTGAAAGTGAGCTCCACCTGCCAGTAGTTACTGCGAGTTACTGACATGCATAATTAAAAAGAAGGTCCAATCGAAGCTGCCAGATCATCAGACAAACAATATAAATTCAAAATGCACTGATCGAATCCGGTAAGAACGCATTCATCTTTATCTTTCCTAATGGACTTATGTGCTTATTTGAAAATGTGCTATTTAGAGATTGGGATTTTTTTTATTTTTATTAAGCCTATTAAAGCATCATGTTAACATCACTTCAAAAAGACATCTAATATAAAATTTATATTTATTCACCTATAGGCTATAATAATAAGTATAGAGTAGCCTACGTTTTCTGATGAAAATCAGGTCTGCTTTCATCGGCGCGAATGTTTTGGAATGTTGAAGTTCTGAACGTCGCAAATTCGCGTCGCGGCTGATGTGAATGGTTTTGACGCGAAATATTCTCACGCAAACTATTCGCTTTTTCGTTTAGCTTTTCCGTTACGCATCCGGTGTGAAAGGGCCTTTACAGATGTGACAGTTCTCCGACGGACATGAGCGCTCGGAAGCAGCACTTAAAGACTGCTTTAAAACTTTCACAGACCTCAAATAGAAAAACACAAAGCCTTTCTTTAAAGTGAATTTAGTTTTTTTTAAATATTTTTTTTTCTTGATTTTAATTAATGTTTCATTAACCAATTGTCTGGATTTAATAAATAAGAAGGAAAGCAGACAATTAGGCTACTGATAATCAAGGCACGGAGGCACATTGGTGGCACCGATGTGTGAACTGGAGCTCGTCTCATAAATATAGCTACCGCAACTCAGCGTATAAGTATAGTCTACTCCACAGACCTGAAACATATCTACTGTATATTGAAATGTCTACTTGTAAACAGAACAATTCAAAACGAAAGAAAACGTAATGCTCTCTGCTCATGAAATGAACTGTGCATTTCTCTCTGACGCATGCACTATGCGAAGATCACGCAGCATCGTCAACTTCATCTTTATTAATAAACAATTAAAATGTCTCCTTGCTATATTTGTTCTTTGTGACAGCTTTTTATTTTCGACAGCACCGCTGCTACCCTTAGGCTAAAACGTTAAGTTACAAGTTACAATCACCACCGCATCAAAAACATGATTGCGTGATAAAAACATGAAGAATACTACCTAAACATAGTATAACTGTTTAGAAAAAAAAAGAAAAACAAAAAAAAAACACACAGAACGAATAGCCTAATGCGCATACGTCCATCTCTTTTTTTTTTTTTAAATGGAAAAAATATAGCTGCTAGACTTATCTAAAAAAAAAAAAGGTTTCACTATCAGGCAACCACGGCAAAATCTAACGAATCTGATTCGACTATGAAAATCCTTCGAAAAGTCGAAAATAGCCCTAGCCCAAAATAACAAAACGCAATGGTGCAGTGAGAAATGAACAAATATGCCTTCAAAAAAGTTCTGGTTCATATATCTGTTGTAAGGGAAAGTGTTAAATTCAGCGTGAAACGGAAATTGAGATTGTCATTGTTTCCTTGTCGTGACATATATCTGAGTGAAACGGCTTCTGAAATTAGAAAAAAATATATAGGGCAGGGCTTGATTTCGTCCTTCGGGAATTGATTGGATCGTTGGAGGTTGGGCGTTGCAAACAAAATGGAGGCAGATTTGAATGCGATTCTCTGAGAGGCGGTGCACTAATAGCCACACCCTCATCGGCCGCACCCTTTTGCCATTGCACGTGACCGAAATAGAAGAGAGGTCGTTTCGATGGGGGAGGGAAGGGTAATGTATTTGATTAAAGATTATAAGGGTACATGAATTTTTTTTTTTTTTTTTTTAAATAATGAAGTACATAGATAAATCATTTACAATAAACACTACAATATTACATATACATTTTTTTTTTTTTTTAAATTTGATTTCATGCCGACTTTAATGACTGCTTTAAATTCTGGAGATGAAGTCAATTGTTGAATAACCAAGTCAAGTCAAGTCAAGTCACATTTATTTATATAGCGCTTTTCACAATACAGATTGTATCAAAGCAGCTTCACAGTGATAACATGTAAGTAGGACAACACAGATCAACAACATTGCTAAACACTAAATAAATAAATAACCCCAACTAAGCAAACTCAAAGCAAGCCAAAAGCAAGGCGACAGTGGCAAGGAACCAAAACTCCATCAGATTGGATGGAGAAAAAACCTTGGGAGAACCCAGGCTCAGTCGGGGGCCAGTTCTCCTCTGGCTTACATTCATATTGTTTAAATATAAATATTAAATATAAATATTGTTTATGAATCAAACGGCGCCATAACATATCGCAGGCGTTGAGTCGTCTCATCACAGGCGTTGAGTCGTCTCATCACAGGCGTTGGGGCATCCGAAATCCCCGTGAGAGGCTGGACACAAAACTGGACCTGACGAACGCCATTTTTCTCGGGACAAGCGTCCCGAGATAACAGCAGAAAGGCAGATGGGAAATAATTAGCATAGCTGATGTTCATAATAATTTCCGTTATAACTCACAAACTCTCCGTAACCCGAACTCTCCGCAACCCAACCATACGCGACGACCCGTTTGTCTAAAAGGCTGTCGAGCCCCACTGGTGCGTTAAGCAGTTTCAGTGGCAAACGGTTCCGTATGGCATAACAGAGGACTAGAAGGTAAGCATTATGTGAATGCTTGACTAAAGAGATGCGTCTTTAATCTAGTTTTGAACTGTGTCAGCGAGTCAGAGGCTCGGACCGTATCGGGAAGGCCATTCCAGAGTTTTGGAGCTAAATGCGAGAACGCCCTCCCTCCTTTACTGGACTTCGATATCCTAGGAATGACCAGAAGCCTTGAATTTAGTGATCTTAAGGAACGCGGTGGATTGTAGGGCGAAAGAAGGTCCGTTAAGTACATAGGTGCTAAACCATTTAGGGCTTTATAGGTCAGTAGTAGTATTTTGTAGTTGATGCGGAACTTAATAGGTAACCAGTGTAGAGATGATAAAATCGGTGCTATATGATCATATTTTCTTGACCTAGTAAGAACTCTAGCAGCTGCATTTTGTACTAACTGTAGCTTGTAGCTTGTTTATTGAGGATGCAGGACAACCGGCTAATAAAGCATTACAGTAATCTAGTCTCGAGGTCATGAATGCGTGAACTAATTTTTCTGCATCAGAAATAGATAGCATGTTACGTAGCTTAGCAATGTTTCTAAGGTGGAAAAAGGCTGTTCTTGTAACATATGAAATATGATTTTCGAACGACAAGTTGCGGTCTAGTATAACACCCAGGTCTTTTACTGTTGTGGATAAAGTAACAGGACATCCGTCTATATTAAAGTTGTATTGTGAGAGGTTTTGTGAGTAGTTTTTTGGACCAATAAGTAATACCTCCGTTTTATCTGAATTTAATAGCAGGAAATTACGCGTCATCCAGCATTTTATATCTTTGAGACACTCTGTCATTTTAGATGAGTTAGTGTTTTCATCTGGTCGTGATGAAATATATAATTGAGTGTCGTCAGCGTAACAGTGGAAATTAATTCCATGTTTTCTTATAATATTACCAAGTGGCAGCATATATATTGAGAATAGCAGAGGGCCTAAAACTGATCCTTGCGGTACTCCATAGTCTACTGACGTTATCTTTGATTTTTTCCCATTTAAACAGACAAAATGAGAACGGTCCGATAAGTACGATCTAAACCAGCTTAATGCCTGTCCCTGGACACCGGTGAAGTTTTGTAGTCGATCCAAGAGTATTATATGATCTATAGTGTCGAACGCAGCGCTAAGATCAAGTAGGACTAGTATTGAGATACAGCCTTGGTCAGAAGCTAAAAGTAAATCATTTGTAATTTTAACTAGCGCAGTTTCTGTACTATGATGCGGTCTGAATCCTGACTGGAATTTTTCATAGATATCATTTTCTTGCAAAAAAGAGCACAATTGAGCGGACACTACTTTTTCAAGTATTTTGGACATAAATGGAAGATTTGAAATGGGTCTGTAATTTGCCAAGTTATTTGGATCTAATTGCGGTTTCTTAATGAGCGGTTTTATTACAGCCAGCTTGTATATTTTTGGGACATGACCTAAAGATAAAGACGAGTTAATAATATTGAGGAGAGGCTCTTCCACTACAGGTAATAGTTCTTTCAGTAGTTTAGTGGGTATTGGATCTAATAAACAAGTTGTTGGTTTAGATGCAATGATAAGTTTATTTAGCTCCTCCTGTCCTATCGTTGTAAAGCGGTTTAGTTGTTCTAGAGGGTCCATAATTGAAGCTGAATCATAAGACACCATAGCGGATTGTACATTTATAATTTTGTTTCGGATGCTTTCTATTTTCGCATTGAAGTAATTCATAAAATCATTACTACTAAACTGTAAAGGTATATTTTGCTCTGGTGATGTCTGTTTATTTGTTAGTCTAGCCACGGTGTTAAATAAAAACCTTGGATTATTTTGGTTATTTTCGATTAGTTTGCGGAGATGCTCAGCCCTGGCTGTTTTTAGTGTCTTTTTATAACGTGACATACTGTCTTTCCACGCGATTCTAAAGACCTCTAAATTAGTTTGTTTCCATTTACGCTCTAAGTTGCGAGTTTCTCTCTTGATAGCATGTGTAGCACTGTTGTACCACGGTGCTTTAATTTTCTCTCGAACCTTTTTTAATCTAATTGGCGCAACAATATCTAATGTACTAGTAAGAATGGTGCTTAAACTGCTAGTCATTTCCTCTAATTTATCTGTTTGTTTGGGTTCACTTAGCAGCTTAGATAGATCAGGTAAGCTATTTGAAAATCCATCTATAGTGGTTGGAAGGATTGTTCTGCCTGGTCTATAACGTGGCGCAACATGACATATTTCAGCAGTACGTATTATGCAAGTCACCATGTAATGATCAGTGACATCATCGCTTTGCGGTATAATATCTATATCAGTTGGATCGGTTCCATATGATATAATTAAATCTAGTGTATGATTTAGACGATGAGTGGGACCACTGACGTTTTGTTTGACCCCAAAGGAGTTTAATAAATCTGTAAACGCAGCCCCTAAAGCATCATTTGTATTATCTACGTGTATGTTAAAATCTCCAGCAATTATTGCTTTATCGACATTTACCAATAGATCCGAGAGAAAGTCTGCGAACTCTTTTAGGAATTCAGCATATGGCCCTGGAGGTCTATATACAGTAGCCAGGGCTAGAGATAATATAGATTTCCTTCTTACATCTAAGAGCGTAACATTTAGCACAAGTACTTCAAATGAATTAAACCTGTGACCTGTTTTCTGAGTAATATTAAAAATATCTTTATAGATTGTTGCAACACCGCCGCCACGACCGATCAGACAAGGCTCATGTTTATAACAGTATCCTGGCGGAGTAGATTCGTTTAGACCGAAATACTCATTTGGTTTAAGCCAGGTTTCAGTAAGGCACAGAACATCGAAGTTATTGTCTGTGACCATTTCATTTACGATAACCGCCTTAGGTGTGAGCGATCTAATGTTTAGGAGACCTAGCTTTAGAAATTGTTTTTGTTGACTGATATTTAGATTTTCTGGTTTAATTACAATAAGATTTTTGCTAGATCCTACACTAGATTTATTGTTTGGCTTCACTAAACGAGGAATAGACACAGTTTCTATATAATGTTCCACACTATGCTTATTAGTTAAGTTTGGACCGCAAAGGCTGTAATTTGGACTTTGACCAGAAATTCGTTTTTTGATTCCTGAATGTCTACAGACAATTCTGAATGTTTCTCTCATAAACCACATTGTGTGCAGACACAAACACACTATAAAACACCACCTTTGTTTGGCAATCCAATTCAGGATGTAATTTTCCAGCAACACTAAAACTCAATCCAATGCAGTAACTTACAAAGTAAAGTTCTTGTCTTTCTTTGCCTTGTTATCCATCAAAAACAGCACTCGGGTATGCTTAGCTAGCAACATAACTTTGCGCGACATTGACAGAATCATCAGGATTCCGTACACAGCGCAAGAGTGTACGTTGTTTCATAATGATGGCCACCGCTCTTTCATAACTCAGGGAGACTTGTTAATTTATCCTCCTCAAGCCCCCCGCTGAAAGACATTCACACTTCAGCCTCATTCCTTGGGCATTTCCACCATCTGATATGACATGTCATAAATCAGCAGCGGTGGGTTGACACGTTTGCAACGAGCCCCCGGTACGAGCGGGCCAGTGAGATTTCTCGCTCAGATAACAACTTGCTGTGGAAACCTTTTATTCACAGTGAATCAACCAGGATTTTGTGGGCTCAATAAATCATTCAGTCAGTAGGCGGTTTGGCAATTTTGACATTTTTTCTATTTTGATGATGAACGTATTGGTGGTAAAAGGGAATGAAGTATACACTCACATTTGCATTTATTTTATTTTTTTTGGTCAATACTTTCTTGCCAAACTATGGTTGAGCACATATATTCAAAACAAAGAGTAGTGCTAGTGAATTTTCCACCTAGAACGAAGGTCAAAATATTGTACCACAGGCATGAACTTCTTTTGTTTTATAGTTGAAAATCTGCCCCTAAACGACACACACACACAAACACACGCACACACACACACACACACACAAACTGTATGCGGTTGCATTACACGTCAATCAGATATCTCATCCCCATCATAAACACTCCTTTGGACAGCTATAAATCTTTACAAATGGTTAAGAGGAATGAGTTTGGAGGAAGTTGATTTGGACAGCTATGAATCTTTACAAATGGTTAAGTTTGGAGGAAGTTGAGGTCTAGAATTGTGTAATTCATAAATTCAAAGGACCACTCTTATAGACCCCTTTTTCGCCAACGTCACAGTAACGTCACAGTGCTAGCTGGAGGCAAAACAAAGTGAAAACTAGAGGCGGCCGGCCAATACAAACCAGCACAGATTCGGCTACATAATAAGAAGCTTAAATTATCGTTACTTTTATTAAATGTCATTTTGTTGTGTTGTTTGGTGCAAGAATTGATGAAAAATGTTCATGCTGTATCTGGAATTTTTATTTCTAGAAAATATTCACGTCATTAGAATCGCACCGTAATGTCGTCGTCTCTGCGCTGGCTTGGCAGAACTGCGGATCGTATACACAAGTCTTACACAGGACCATATGAAGAGTTCAGATGCAAAAGCCTCTAAGTGCCATTTGAAATTTTCTTCTAGAATGATCATTTTTTATCAAGCTTGTATATTTAAGTTCAGTGATTTCACTTAAATGGCAATGAAAATTACCTATTAATTGTTATTTAAGTGAAATTACTGAACTTAAATATTCAAGTTTGATAAAAATCATCATTAAAGAAGAAAATTTCAAATGGCATTTAGAGGCTTTTGCATCTGAACTCTTCATATAGACATCTAAAGATTTATATGCCCTCAGTTTCTCTTTACGATCGGTTTCTCTATAAGGAAGGTGTAGAAGTCAGGCCACTCAACCGAGGTAAAATAACGTTAATCCTCTCAGATCGTCCATGCATTGAGTGAGCGTGTAGGCAGCTACGGGTCAGCCAGTCTGGTTCCGTCCGTTAAAAAATAACTTTTAATAATTTGAAAACTTGAAATGACAATCGTGGTCCTGGGCTCTGAGTGAGCTTACACATTAAGATAAAATTGGATATTCTTAAGTCATTGTTAAAAAAAAAAAACAAGCTAACAATACTTGCTATCTAACGTTAGTGAAGCGGCCAGAGGGATCGTTCTGCCTTCAGCTAAGCTCTGCCCACTAAAAAACGTCACCATATTTACCAACTGAAAAGGGGTCTATTGGGATGAATCGAACTCCCTCACATCTCACATGAGGCACTTACTGTATGTTTCGAACTACCCTTGAAACAATGGGAGACATTACTTCATCTTTAGAAGTAAACTTAGGGTAGACCTTCATGTTGGGATTGATCGAATCTCACTTAAGGCCTTCTCCTAGGAGTCAAGCTGGAACTGGGTAATTTGAACAACGTTTTTGCTCCATTAAATAATTAGGCCAGACTAAGAGTGCAACCCTGGAGATTCCTGACTATGATCAACAATCTGAGACGGGACCCTCTGGGGATTATTGTATGAACCCCAAGGTTGAATGAGCAAGGTCATCCAGACATGATAACAAGAAAACCATTTTAGATTCTTTATCTTCTGTAGAACGGTCTAGAAGGACCAGCGAGAGGTGGTGAATCTGAATTGCATTTGGAAATACTTAGGGCATTGATAAATTACATCATCAGAACTCCATTGTGTTTTATTTCAAGATCTAGACTAAATCAAGGATCCCAGTGATTTTTTTAGACTTGTGCTTTTAAATGCAAAGATGAAACAAAGTTGCAAAATGACTGCCAACTTAAAATATGCAATGCATATTCAATAGCCATACAGCATGATGACTCCTGCAAATTTGAACATTTAATGGAAAAGAAGGTAACACTTTATAATAACTACACGCTAATAATCATTAGTTAAGCATGAGTAAACCATTACTTCATAAAGCATTAATAGACATTAATAAGCTGTTCATAAATACAGCTATAAATGCTTTCTTCTTGATTTAAAAGCATATCTATAATTTGTTTAATAATTGTATTTTCATCCTTTATTAATGATCAATTTATCATTTCTAAATGAAGAATTGCATTTTTTATAAACCAGTTATTTAAGAGTTGTCCGTGGTTCATACGATTACTTAGAGCGAGTAAGTAAATGATTAATAAACTATTTAAATGTACATTCATACATCTTATTATTCAGACATATAGTGATGGTTACTTAATGTGTTAATAAATGCTTTATTAACATGTATTAATGCTGTAATTAAGGATTAATTTGGGTAGTTATAAAGCATTTAGTAGTGGTCAGTTAACTATTTTTGTGACCTAATCTAAAGTGAGGACTAGTCATGCCTTGTAAAGCATTTTTAAAGGCTGTTAAATATTTCTATGTTCTGTATCACTGCTTTGTGTTTGTTACATTTTACTGTTTAGAAGATTGACGAGTCTTTAAATCGCCTTTATAAATGCTTTACAAAGCATGAATAGTCCTCACTTTAGATTAGCTCACAAAAATAGTTAACTGACCACTACTAAATGCTTTATAACTACCTGTATTTACTACATTTACTTACACTTTCTAAGTGGTCTTATGAATGAATGACAACTCTTAAACAACTGGTTTGCAAATAATGTTATACTTCATTTAGAAATTATTAATTGATCATTAACAAAGTATGAAAATACAATCATTAAACGCATTATAGATATGCTTATAAATCAAGAAAAAAGCATGTATAGCTATATTTATAAACTGCATATTAATGTCTATTAATGTTTTATAAATTATGTATTAACTGTTTACTCATGCTTAACTAATGATTAATAGCGTGCAGTTATTATAAAGTGTTACCGAAAAGGAATTTGAAAACTGGACCTCCTGAATGGAACCCCTCTGGTTTAAACAATTACTATGTAGAATAGGTTCTCCATATTTTTTTTCCCCACTGCCCTATGAATCTGTACATTTAATCGCCAAAGTAATGTAGAATCAGCATAAAGGAAGTATATTTAATATTTAATATTATCTGATGATTAGACTAACCCATACCAATACCTTTCTTGTTTTACATTTTGAGATTATAGAGAATAATTACAGCCAAAATCAGGAAAAATTTAAAGAATAGGAGTCAAAGAGTGCAAATTAAGGGGTCTCTCTCTGATAAGCTCACCATCGAATCTGGTGTGCCACAGGGATCCATTTTGGGTCCCCTGTTGTTTACATTATATACAGTAATAAGAATCTTGCTGATAATCTATCAGATGCAAGTATCCATTTAAGGCAAGTCAAGTCACATTTATTTATATAGCGCTTTTCACAATACAGGTTGTATCAAAGCAGCTTCACAGTGATAACATGAAAGTAGTACAACACAGATCAACAACATTGCTAAACACTAAATAACCCCAACTGAGCAAGCCAAAAGCAAGGCGACAGTGGCAAGGAACCAAAACTCCATCAGATTGGATGGAGAAAAAACCTTGGGAGAACCCAGGCTCAGTCGGGGGCCAGTTCTCCTCTGGCTTACATTCATATTGTTTATATATAAATATTAAATATAACATTGTTTATGTATAAAACGGCACCATAACATATCGCAGGCGTTGAGTCATCTCTTCACAGGCGTTGGTCTTCTCATCACAGGCATTGGGGCATCCGAAATCCCCGTGAGAGGCTGGATACAAAACTGGACCTGACAAACGCCATTTTTCTCGGGACAAGCGTCCCGAGATAACAGCAGAAAGGCAGATGGGAAATAATTAGCATAGCTGATGTTCATAATGGTTTCCATTATACGGGAGTCGTTGTTAGAAAACCACTATCTCACAAACTCTCCGTAACCTGAACTCTCCGTAACCCAACCATACGCGCCGACCCGTTTGTCTAAAAGGCTGTCAAGCCCCACACATTTATATGCCGACGATACCATTATCTATTGTTTTGCATCTTCTATTGATAATTGCATTTTAAAATTGCAGGAAGCATTTGAATTAGTTCAGCGTAACCTATTTTCCTTAAAATTAGTCCTAAATGATATAAGTAAACAGTAATCAGTAAGACTGATTCTTCTCCACTTTGCAGGGTAACTCTATAGAACTGGTCTCCTCTTACAAATATCTAGGGACTGTGTTGGAAGAGGACTTATCATTCAAGTTACATGTTAAACAACTGCTGTCTAAGTTAAGGTTACAGCTGGGGTTTTATTTTCGGAATAGTGCATGTTTCTCACAGTCAGCCAAGAGAAAGTTGGTGGAATCTACCTTCTTACGTATTTTAGATTATGGAGATGTTTTTTTTTTTTTTTTTTTTTTTTTTTTTTTACAGAAATACCACTAAAGCTCTCTTACACTCAGTAGATTCTGTTTATCACTCTGCTCTAAGATTTATAACTTGCACAATATATCACACTCATCATTGTGCATTGTATGAAATGGTAGGTTGGCCTTCACTTCACATAAGAAGGTACAAACACTGGCTCATACATGTATACAAGGCATTAGTCGGCCAGCTTCCTCAATATATGAATAGTTTATTAACTTTTAATAGTCAAGGGTATAATCTACGTTCAAGTAGATATATTCTTTTAAATGTTCCTTTAATGAAGACAGAGTTTGGGAAAACTGCTTTTATTTATAGCGCATCAGCTGCTTGGAATGAGATCCAAAGTTCATTGAAACTTGATGAACTTATTTCAATAAATGAGTTGAAGTTACATTTAAACAAATTACTCAAATCTGTCTGCACTTGCTCCTAACGTTTAATCTTGTTTTATTTTTGTATATGTGTGTGTAGTGTAATCTGTTTTATGTACTTATGTATATTGTGTGCTGCTATTTTGGCCAGGACTCACTTGTAAATTAGATATTTATCTCAATGTGATTATTTCCCTGGTTAAATAAAGGTTTAATAAAAATAAAATAAATAAATAATTAAAAAAACAGTATATTTGAATCATTTTATCATCGTTTAATAAGCAAACTTATAACACTTTTTTTTTTCAAATTTACCCTTTAATAAATTTAAAACAATCGTCCCATTAACCCATAATGATACATGTCTAATTTATCCCTGCCTTCATTTAAAATATTTATCCAGATGTTTTCTGTAACTGTCAACACTGTCTGTTATATTAATATCGGCTTCAAAGCAAATCAACTCACGTATAACTAGTGCATTATCCAAGAATCGCCTAAATTTTAGATTTTAAGATTTAGATAAATTCAACTCAACCTTTGCTTCGGCTCAAATTTCTTCCTCAAAATGTTCTGCCTACATTTGCTGCAAGACACAGTTGATCTGAAACCATTCCACTTTTGCTGACTGTAAAACACAGCTAAGAACTAAGAGACCAAACATAAAGAAATATGCATGGACATCAATAGATATCTGGCACCACAAGAAAGAGCGGTGCCTTGAGGGTTCATCTCTATTTATTACTGCTGATTTATTTATTTTGCGCAGAAATAAATTTTGCGCAGACACTATTACTGTGGACTGACCTCTTAGAGGAGAAGAAAAAATGCAGTGTTCAGCAAATTAGCCATTGTTTTGGCACTTGTTTTTTTTTTTTTTTTTTTTTTTTTTTTTCGGCGGTACATAATAGTCAATGTGGTCCTTTGACAATGTGTGGAAAATATATATTGTACCAAGGTCTCGGAGGAAACATAGAGTGAAGTCGTTGATACAAGTACATCCATCCACCTCTTGTCAGGTTGTCTCTTAATCGACTGAGCTGCATGGCAGGTCTCCCTACCGCATGCACGAGGACTCCTCTGAGACGCTCCCCGGACCAGATAATGACACATCTCTGGGATCAAGGGGGATGATGGAACTGGAGTGTCAAATTGGTCCATCCTCGGTGCTGCTGTGTCTTAATCTGAGGCTCAGTCACTTTGCTTGCTTCATTTTTTTTTTTTTGACTGATATTAATTCATACTACAGTGTAATAATCAGTTATTTGATATCTAGTCTACTGATAAATGCCACTGTTTAGTGGGTTTTAAAAAAGCAGCACTCAAAAAATTAAATCAACTTATTTCATGCAATAAATGTGAATCAAAATGTATCTAAAAAAAATCTGCAATGTTATACATGGAATCAAGTCAAGTCACATTTATTTATATAGCGCTTTTTACAATACAGATTATTAAAGCAGCTTTACAGAGATTTTCCAGAAGAAAATTGCTTCACACTCCCGCTTAAATAAGTTTAGTGGTTACATTTTTGTTTAAAAAAAAAAGTTGTTGTAAATTTAGTTAATTTATATATAGATAGCCACAGTAAACCTGTCATCGTCCAGCTCAGTTCAGTTCTTGCTTAATAGTGTCAATGCAGGCAGATCAATATTATTGTTGAATATTAAATTAAATTTTACATTTAATCACAAAAATAATTTTGCATAAATGTGTTAACATAACTACTACTTCTACTAGACTACTAATCATTATTATTATTACTAAATATCTATTTTTCGAGCCCAATCTCATGAAAGTTTTTGGTAACACTTTATTTGAAGGGGTGTGCATAAGACTGGCATGACACTGTCATAAACATGACATAACACCTGTCATGAACATGAAGTAGTCTTTATGAATGTTTATGACTTTTGTCATTAAGTGTCATTCGGTAAATTATGACACTTCTAATGCAAAGTTGACATTGTTAAAATTGTCTTTGTTATGACAACTTGACATTAACCAAGACAAAAATGTCTTGATTATGACAACTTGACATTAACCAAGAAATCATAACCTGTCACAAATATGTCATAACAGGTCTAATTATCAAACTTAAAGAAGTTATTTAGCTTTGCGTTAACATCACATTACCCTGTCATATGTGGTTGGTTTTGACTTTGGCCGTCATGACACCATAACTCTGTCATGAATATTTTACTTGTAAAGTAAAGTGGAACACATTGTACTAGTTAAAAGATGTCAATAAGGGTTATTACACTGTCAAATGCTGTCAAACAACAGTGTCATTAATATTTTCCCTTACCTCAAGTAAAGTGGAACACGTTGGACCAGTTATAAAGATGTCAGGTTGACAGGTTATGATTTCTTGGTTAATGTCAAGTTGTCATGACAAAGACATTTTTTGTCTTTGTTAATGTCAAGTTGTCATAAAAAATAATTGTTTTGTCTTTGTTAATGTCAAGTTGTCATAAAAAATACAGTTTTGTCTTTGTTAATGTCAAGTTGTCATAACAAAGACAATTTAAACAATGTCAACTTTACATTAAAAGTGTCATAATTTACCGAATGACACTTAATGACAACAGTCATAAACATTCATAAAGACTACTTCATGTTCATGACAGGTGTTATGTCATGTTTATGACAGTGTCATGTCAGTCTTATGCACACCCCTTCAAATAAAGTGTTACCAAGTTTTTATCTATAGAACGAATGTTATTTCTCGTGCGATTTATACGCCAAAAATAGTTTTTGCATCTATATGATACGCAGTTTTCGCGTGCATATGATACACACTTTATGGTGTGTAATGCACACAAACTCCCCACCCCCCTCCCTCCTAAACCTACCCAAGGGGTTTTCAGTGCATAGTATAAGCATGCAAAAAACAAAAAAAAACAAAAAACATTTTTGGCGTTTAAATGGCAGAAGAAATGATATTCGTGGTATTGATATACGCACTTTCATGAGACTGTGTTGATTTTTCATATCATGCATATCAATACAATATATATATATATATATACACTCACCTAAAGGATTATTAGGAACACCATACTAATACTATGTTTGACCCCCTTTCGTCTTCAGAACTGTTTATGCCCTTCTCATTCTGTTTCGGACTCTACCATCTGAATGTCTCAACAGAAATTGAGACTCATCAGACCAGGCAACATTTTTCCAGTCTTCAACTGTCCAATTTTGGTAAACTCTTGCAAATTGTAGCCTCTTTTCCTATTTGTAGTGGAGATGAGTGGTATCCGGTGGGGTCTTCTGCTGTTGTAGCCCATCCGCCTCAAGGTTGTGTGTGTTGTGGCTTCACAACCTCGGATGTAACGTGTGGTTATTTCAGTCAAAGTTGCTCTTCTATCAGCTTGAATCAGTTGGCCCATTCTCCTCTGATCTCTAGCATCAACAAGGCATCCTTTAGGTGAGTATATATATATATATATATTATATATATATTATATATATATTATCCATATCTATTTATTTTTTTTTATTTAAGAGTAACTCTCATTTTAAATGTTACATTATAATTATTTACCTGAAATATAAGCATCATGTCTTGGGCAAAGGTCAGTAATCTGACGCCCTGAATACAATATAGACTGATCCCACAATCCCCATTTCAGCCCAGGGAGTAATTAGGTGTATCTCTTCAGTTCATCATTCTTTGACATCCAATTATGGCAGGTCAATTAAAGTGCAGACTGAAAACAGTATATATATATACAGTATATATGGCCAAAGGGATGATGGATAAGAACTGAGAACTCGTTCTTTGATAGGGGTGTCACAGCAGACAGATTTACTGAACTGTAAGATGTGTTTTTTGTCAGTATACGTTTGACTCCAGTGAAGTGTTTGTGGTAGAGAGCTATCAAAACTGACATAAGCAACCACCGAAGGGTAACAAATGTAAGCATTAATGTTGTCATTTTTTGTTTTTTTAACTATTGAAATGCAATATGAAGACAATATTCCAACAATTGCATCTAATAGGCCATAAGTGCTTATTGGTTTCATGCTGAGAGAGTGTCAGATTGCTGCTGTAATTCAAGCGAAGATAACTGCCTCTCACAGAGTTAATAGCTAGAGGATCATCACAATCCTGACCTTTGTTGTATGTGTTGTCTTGGTTTTGCAGAAGAAAAGCATTTATGTTTGAATTACGTTGTAAACAAAGCATTTGATTACAGGCTAATTGATTTTTAATAGCAATATTTGCATTGCAGACTCTTTGCCTCCTGCTGTTTGTTCCAGGCATTAGTGTAACCAGAATTACTAAAGCATTGCATTCCAAATAAGTTTTGTCTTTTTTAGAAGCAGCCGTTTTGCCATGCTGCTTATTTTTATTATGCAGTAAAACCCCGTGCCCAAAAGTTGTGTGTGGATGAGAATCTAAAACGAGCACTGGTGGGACGTTTTCCTGCCACGGAACACTCATTTATATGACACTTTATTCAACAGGAAGTACAGCTTGTTCCCTGCGTCATACGTCATTACGCTATTGCAACGTCACTGCACACACGCAGTCCTTTTAGTTTCGGTTTTCAATCCGATCAGGTGTTTACATATTCTCTCGAT
Organism: Pimephales promelas; assembly: GCF_016745375.1. The sequence goes on from NW_024121112.1 coordinate 1,049,941, forward strand.
CGGATTACAAAAGGAGTAAACAACCCCTTTCAATCGGATCGAAATTCCAGTCGGATCGAGCTCAATCGGATCGATTAAGTGTTTACATGAAGGTTTTTTAGTCCGATTGAGCCGTCAATCCGATTATAAGCGTCCATGTAAACATAGCTAGTATCGTATATGAAGATTAAGCATTTTAGAACTGTTAAAAATTTTAAATGAATGGACTTATACACTCATCTGAAGGATTATTAGGAATACCATACTAATATTGTGTTTGACCCCCTTTTGCCCTAGAACTGCCATAATTCTATGTGGCATTTATTCAACAAGGTGCTGAAAGCATTCTTTAGAAATGTTGGCCCATATTGATAGGATTGCATCTTGCAGTTGATGGAGATTTGTGGGCTGCACATCCAGGGCACGAAGCTCCTGTTCCACCACATCCCAAAGATCCTCTATTGGGTTGAGATCTGGTTACTGTGGGGGCCATTTTAGTACAGTGAACTCATTGTTATGTTCAAGAAACCAATTTGAAATGAGCTTTGTGACCATCAGAGGATGGGTACATGGTAGCCATAAAGGGATGGACATGGTCAGAAACAATTTTCAGGTAGGCCGTGGCATTTAAAAAATGCCCAATTAGCACTAAGGTGCCTAAAGTGTGCCAAGAAAACATCCCCCTTACCAGTACACCACCACCATCAGCCTGCACAGTGGTAACAAGGCATGATGGATCCATGTTCTCATTCTATTTACGCCAATTTCTGACTCTGCCATCTGAATGTCTTAACAGAAATTGAGACTCATCAGACCAGGCAACATTTATCAAGTCTTTAACTGTCCAATTTTGGTGAGCTCTTGCAAATTGTAGCCTCTTTTCCCTATTTTTAGTGGAGATGAGTGGTACACAGTGGGGTCTTCCACTGTTGTGGCCTATTCGCCTCAAGGTTGTGCATGTTGTGGCTTCTCAAATGCTTTGCTGCATACGTCGGTTGTAACGAGTGGCTATTTCAGTGAAAATTGCTCTTCTATCAGCTTGAATCAGTCGGCCCATTCTCCTCTGACCTCTAGAATCAACAAGGCATTTTCGCCCACAGGACTGCCGCATACTGGATGTTTTTCGCTTTTCACACCATTCTTTATTACCCTAGAAATGGTTGTAAGTGAAAATCCCAGTAACTGAGTAGATTGTGAAATACTGGCACCAACAACCATGCCTCGCTCAAAATTGCTTAAAGGTCCCCTGACATGGGGTTATTTTATTATTTTATAATGTTTCTTGGGTTGCCCTTATAATATTAGTATGTTTTTTAGATCAAAAATAGTCATAATTTAGAAATAAAAGGCATTTTTCCTAGCCTGATTTTAGCCTCTGATTTGAATGCTCTGTTTGAAGGGGCGTGTCTGCTGTGGGATTCAATGTAACCGCCCACTGCTGTGATTGGCTGACATGCTTGCATATGAAATAGCTACATATGACATGTGAAACTCTCTTGAATACTTTCACTAGAGCTATTATACGTTTTTACTATTACAGCTATCAAGATTATCAAATCGTGAGAAGTTTTTGAAGTATTTAGAATCCCATCACATAAAATGTTGCTGTGAGGAGCATTGAGCAGCAGAGGACAGTCTGTCGATCGAATGAAGATCTTATTGCAACGCAGTTTCTGCTCTCTCTGCTTTCACCAATGCAGACACGATCATGTACATACAGTAAGAGCTTTGTTGTGCAGTGTAACGTATGTCATTGATTTCATAATTCATAATTTCATAATTTTCAGTTGTCCAAATAAACTCACGCTGTGGAAAGATTGTTCTTTGATTGCTTTCTGTTTAATTTGTTCACAATTTAAATAAGATTATTTTCATCCTACTAAAAGAAACGATGTGAAGTTGATATTTTAGTCACTGGCTTGACTTACTGATGCATAAACAGTATCGAACGATTTTGAGAGAAAGATTAACTTACTTGTCTGAACTTGAACAATTAGGCTGCACATCAGAAATTGTTGCTGGACATTAGCTCGATCATTTATTTTCAGACGTTCATCAAGTTGAGGAAACAGTCGTCGGTGAACTGTTTGGACCATACAAAACTTTGGGAGTTAAGTTGGCGCATTTACAGAGGAAATAAAGTTAACCCATTGTTTCTTCAGAGGCTCGGATGAAGGAACTAAAAATACTTTTGGGTTCATTTGTACATCCGAACACTGATCAACTGCCATGCTTTGCTCGTTTGCAGGCCATGATATCTCTCGAGGAAACACTCAAATCTCAAAGCTATTTCTCGAGGAAAAACTAAAATAGCGCCTGCATATTCGTACGTCCTGTTCCTTTTTGTAAGGAAGGACTTTCCTAAGACTGAATTTAGGAAATCAAAAGAAATCAAAGAGGGCACCACACAACTGGCCCAACCTGATATCTTCCCCCCATGTTGTGGTTCTTGACTCTGCACAATATCTTCTCTCCTCCAGGGCTCATTCAGGCATTCAAATCTCACAAACCTCCTGCCTCCAGCTGTGTTATGCAAGGGCAAAATAAATACTTCTGGCGCGAGTGGTAAAATTGTTTCATTCCTACAGTAGCAGAACAGGCAGATCAAGAAAACAACGCCTGTTCTTCTGTTGTGGGAGATGCCCCAATAAAGATTTTGGATAACCATTGGCTTAATCCCCCAAGCTCAGGCACAACCACTTGAATAAAGATTTGGGTGATAGGCGTTTATTGTTCTTTTGTTTGTGAATCTAAGGTTTTCCCTTTTCATGTTTGGTATCATTTTAAGTGTCTCAGTGCGATTGGTAAAATGGTCTTAATTTTATTAGTCATTGGAAATAGGAGAAAGATTGAGAACTTAGGAGAATCCTGTTCTTCTCCATGGGTGATGTCTTTTCAAGATATCTCCCCTCTCCCCCGAGACCAGGTGTTACCCCTTGAGGTATAGGAATGGACCCAAAACAAACTCTGAAAGTTATTGGTACAACCCTTTTGTTCTGGTCTGGGTATTTAAGGCTAACAGAGCAGTCTTCGGGAACCTGTAAACAGGAAAACCCCCATACAGTGCTGTGTCAGTGTTTTCCCGGTGGAAAATATATTATTAAGCAATCTTTGCAAAAAAAAAAATTGTATATATATATATATATATATATATATATATATAAAGGAAATAAAAAAATTCTGCATTCTCTATAATAATTTAGACCTCTCCTTTATTGTATCTCCAACAGTGAAGAATACCCTCTCAGAAGGAGTAGAATATGCTTTAACACACATATGTGTGTAGAACAGATTATTTTTTTAAACGGTTTGAATGATTGATTCATTAAGACTTTACTTATTTCATTACTGGATAAATCGGCGCTCTAGCAGTTAATAAACAGAACTGCATGCGTCTTGCGGAAGAACATTGTTGCCGGAGCTACTTCTCTCTGTTTATGTCCATGACGAGTCACGCAGGCATTGGGCTACTCCGCAGCAGCTGCGATCCGCCGGCCAGTCTAAACAAGAAGTCCGAGTATTAACGCTTATTACAGGCTTTACGTAGTGATTCAAGATAAGACAAAAACACGGTTTGAAAAAAAAACAACATTATGATGCACTCGCTCATTGTATATATTTTGTAAATTCTGAACACAAAAAATATACGGACTGCATCTGTTTTGACCACTACCGTCAATGTTTACTCAAACTATAATCTCACTAATTCTGTAATGGAAATCATTTGAATATGTGAAACAAATAAATATTGAGACTGTGATTGTAAAGCAGTTTCATATCGACAACTGCTCTCTCTCTCTCAGCGCAAACAGATTTGAATGTAGGCTAGAGAGTGATTCGGCGGTCGGCGCGCGCAGCGTGCCTGTGTCTGTGTGTGACAAATGCAGCGCGTGTGAGAGCAAATCGCAACTTCAGTGGTGAAGTTTTTGTCATTTAGGAATAAGACGGCGTCTTCTACTCCCAGCACTTCGCCCACATGATGATATTGCATCGGCATCAGAACCGTTTTCGGAACCGAAACTTAGGAATTTTGCACGGTTCCGGTATTTTTTCAAAAACACAACCGGTTCTGGAAAAGAACCGGTTCTCGGTTCCCAACCCTACTCTGGAGTATTCTGACGTCATTATTTTAGAAAATTATAGGAGGCTGGTGCTACCGCAAAACCTCCAGGATAGGTCAAACTAAAGGCGCAGATGTGAATGGAGCAGTAGGCACGTCCTCTGAAGACCTTTTGATTTCTGTCTATCACTGATTTAGCAAGTTGTATGGAAATTGCTAAAAAAAACTACATTCTTTTGTACGAGTGAGCAGTAGGCAACCGACTTAAGAAGTATTAGTTAACCCTGCACCCTCTGACTAAATACAGAACTGACAAGGTTTGTGTCCGTGAGAAACACGATACGGCCGATGTGATCTCTGTGCAGCATCGGGTCCATAATGAACGAATAATTGAAAGTGTAAGAAACACAGCCAATTCAAAGATCTAAATTAAATCATAATCAATAGTTATGGTTATTTTCTAATAAGAAACACAATCTAAACTTGATCATCAGTAAAAATTGGAGTCAGATTAAGCGTAGAGCTAAAGTAATATTGGAACTAAATTCTAATAAATTAAGTAAACTTCACTGGAGCGCTGAAAAGACATACACGCATTATCCCTTCGCCCAGCCATTGGATTCCGTCTTTGGGCCAATGGGTGGTCCTTACATTTTCTCAGGGGCCAGTCAAATTCTCCGGCACGGGCAAAGCAGAGAAAGGGGAGGTAACCTTTCCCCCATATGACATCATATAGGGGAGATTAAAGATCAGCGCGTCTGAGCTGCAGAGAAGAGAAAAATAGCCAAAGCTCGGTTTACACCGATTAAAAATTCTAGACACTAGGGGACCAAGTACAGGCTAGGGGAACTCATTTTAATATAAAAAACCTCAGAAAATGAAAATTTCATGTCAGGGGACCTTTAAATTACCTTTCTTTCCCATTCTGACATTCAGTTTGGAGTTCAAGAGATTGTCTTGACCAGGACCACACCCCTAAATGCATTGAAGCAACTGCCATGTGATTGGTTGATTAGATAATTGCATTAATGAGAAATTCAACAGGTGTTCCTAATAATACTTTAGGTGAGTGTATATATGTATGTTAATATTTTCACCCCCCAAAAATGTTTTTTATTGTAAGTTATTTGTATATTTACTATAGTGTGTCAGTGGGAAATATCAGTTTTCATTACAAACATTACTTTTGCCATTAATTGTAATTATGCAGTGAAAGTAAGGTCTCTGAGCTCGGAGTTCAGCCCAAACCCAGAGCAAAGTCTGTTGTGATAATTTAATGATATCTCATGGCATAGAAATGGTAAATGGACTGCATTTATATAGCACTTTCACAGACCCAATGACCACCAAAGCACTTTACTTTTTGCCTCACATTCACCCATTCATACACCAATGGCGGTTTCAGCCATACAAGGCACCATCCAGCTTGTCGGGAGCAGCTTAAGTTAGGTGTCTTGCTCATGGACACCTCGACACTTGGTCAAGTGGAACCGGGGATAGAAACCCCAACTTTACAGTTTGTAGACATGAACCACTGAGCCACTGCCACCCCAAATCTTTAGATAATAGAAGGAAACCATCTTATGTTCCCTGAGGACATACAACAGTTGAGCTGTCTCTCACTCAACTTGGCAGCTCTTATCTGACACATGCCAATAACACGTGTCACACACATTAGACTCCCAAGTGGACTAGCATCATTTAATTAACCACAAATCTGAGATCAGTGTCTCAGGAGGTAGTGTTGGGCTAGAGGACTGAGCCAGAAGCAAAAACTTCATCTGTTGAGCCTTGTCATTTTGAATTAACCACTCTGGAAATCTATAAGATAGAAATGTATAATAACCGTTATGTTCTAACATGCACTGAATTCTAAATAGTGAACTGATCAATTCCTGAGTTACTTAGATGAAGATTCAACACTTTTGTGAACAGGAGCTGTGCACACAAAACACAATCACAACCTACTGCTGATTAAGCAGCTTCAATTTGAAAATGGTCTTAAACAGTTCATGGTCGATGCTACTTTGCAAGCTCAAATGATGTTCACACATACATAAATTTAAGGTGCGGCACTTACGGAAATACGGAACTTTAAGGCGCCACAGTGTTTAGCTTTTTGGAGAAATATACAATTGCTTACTCACAGTTGAATATGCAGAGACAAGTATTTTAGCATGGCAATTACACAGGACACCCAGAAGAGGCATATACTCACATTTAATCAGTACTTCTCAGACACTAACCAGTATAAATTTAATCTTAGGAAGAATATCTTTTGGGGCATATGAGTCTGTCCACAACAACATTCGAGTTCCCTCGTTGTCTCATTATTTACCACTGTGCCCTTTCACACACATGTAGCTACTTAATGTTACACTTTCCCATATGTAATTTGTTATCCCTATTAATATACAACACCCTGGACTATAGTTTTCCTTATGTTCTCATATGAGTTACTTGGGATTTGCTTTAAAGAGACATTCCATGTGGGACAAGCCTGCAGACCATTAATCTTTTTTATACAAGTGCTAACTTAGCAGGGTGGTAATTGGATAACTCATTGTTTCTAGTGAAAACAGAACATCCATAATATCTATTATCTAAAGATTACTCTTGCAGGATTTTTCTTTTTCTCTTATGTATAGAGTCGGACCCGTGCATCTATCTTCTCAACAACACCTAAACTCGTCTTTAATAAGCAGTTTAGGTGGGGGTGGTAAAGCTCGCTCTCCCTGCCAAGGATGATATAAAATGAATACGTAATAGCCTAATTAACCCATGCCTCTGCAGGGGTTTCATTTGTCCTGATGCACCTCCCGTAATAAAATGTGTTTTAGAACGCCTACGTAATTACATCAATTCTGAGAAAAATATAAATAACCATCTGTTGTATATTCACTTTCTCAAAGTGACTGAAATGACTCTAAAATGATTTTTTTTTCCCCTGACGGTTGTATCACACATTTTACTTAACTTAACGGCCTTGGTTTTGGATCTGAGCTAGAGTGGATTTATGCTGGGCTCGTTAAAGATCAGTTCTGCTGCCTGTTTTGTTCTGGGACGGACTCGCTTTCAATAATCCTCAGTGTGAAACAAAGTGAGGCGACATTTAAACCCTGGCCCGCTGGAATTCAACTGACATTAAACTTTTAAATGTTGTTGAAATAATGTCAATTTATATGCATAAAAAAAAAAAACATGAATTCAACGTCAAAACAACGTTGAACACCGAACACTGTCAATCTACCTGCAAAATTGGCAGGTAGCCAATGAGAATTGAGTGATTCATTAAGATTTTTACATTTCAACGAAGTCCGCCATTGCATTGGACTTTAGCTAAAATGTGGCGGCACATTACTGGGGTAAAGAGGCCAGCTGAAACAAACAACCAACAAAAAGATGAGGACAGGGGCAATTCTAGGATTTTCCGTTTAGGGGGGCTTAGCCCCCAATAAGTGTATGATTAAAAAAAAAATAAAAAACAAAACAAAAAACAAAGTAAAAGTTTAATTTAGGGTCTAATGCTCACTTTCATTACCATGCAATTGCCGGGTTTTATAATCACTGTAGTCCTGAATTTGAGTCGTGTTAGTGAGGGGGGTTCGGGGTTTCCCCGAGAAAATTTTGAATTCTCTGAACTATTATGTCCATTTAAAGGTGTTTTGAAGGCATTTTTTTTTTTTGATAAAACCTCATCAGCATCACACTCTTTTTCTCTTTGTTTTTCTCTTACTCTGTCTCTTCCCCTCCTAAAGTTGAGCTTTGACTGATAATAGGCTTTTCATTTTTGTAAAAAAAAGCACACTTGGGATGAAGTGCTTTCTGATTCCGATTCTGATGCCTATACAGGGCTGTGGACAGGGCATTATAATCAAAGAGGTCCTACATTTGAGGTGGAGGTTTGGGGGTTAAATTTTTTAATCTCTGATTTGTGAATTTCAAGACGTTTGAAGACCAAAAAAAAAAAAAGAAATAGCTTTAAAACTATGTCAGTAGATTTGTCAATACCTGCTCTCTCCTCATCTCCCTTATCTCCTCATCGTGCCCTTTATCTCCCCCTACTAAAGCTAAGCTTTTTTTTTATTTACTTAAGGCTACAATTTGTATTATATTTTCAATATGTACACATTCATTATTAATCATGTACCTTACATGATGAAAACGGATTTGTTAACCTTTCTTGTCCCACAATGACAGTAAACGAATTATTACATTAGGTTGACGTTACATGCTTAATTTCAGTTCAAAAGCGCGAAATTAGATAAAACGATATTAGTTTTCCTGATTATTTTTTGTCATTCGTTTAACATTTATGACCTCAAAAAACTGTCAAATATATAACGTTATAAGTTTAGCTACTTACATCTCGCACTTATCTCTCGCACTTGCCCGTGCACTGAAGTCGAGAAGTGCTGCTAAAATTCGTGCTCAACTTCTGTGAATGTACTGTAAAGCCCGCCTACTCTGATTTGATTGGTCACCTCTGACATTGACGAGCAGTGACAGACCAATGGGCTCAGATGAACACGCACACAATTTCCTCTCTTTTTGACGCGCTCTCTGCTCGGCGCCACTACGGATTTAAGATGTAGAACGTGCTGAATCTAATTAAAACAAGACTGAAGCAAACACGAATTTGTGTAGCATATTAATCACAAATTTTTACGGGGGCTAGACATAAATTTAGGGGGGCTGAAGCCTAGTGACGCCCCTGGATGAGGATGAGAAAAAAAAAAGTAAAAGAAGACATTTCAATACAAAGTGGACAATTGGCGGCAATGGCAAGGTTCGTGAGCGGCTGATTTATGAAAGCGACTGTTGTTTCGTAGCGTTCAAAAGAAAGAAGATGAGGCCCTTTTCTGACTACGTTTGGATGCGAGTATTAAACTGTTGGTGGGATGGGATGAGATAATGTAATGCTGACATAGGCTACAGTGACAGTTGCACAGATGTGTGTGTGTGTGTGTGCAACTGTGCATGTTGGGAGTTGGTAACCGGCGAGAAAATAACCGGTACCCGGTAACTCTACCAGTAATAACAATATTAATTTAGTTCATAGTTAACGGTTCCTGAACGCTGTAACTAAAAGCTGTTAAGACCTGTGACTAAATCAGCCATCAACACAGCTGCGTGTGATTTGTTTACATATAAGCTGTGGTAGGTCTATCTGTTGAGTATATACTACTGTATATAGCCTATACTATGTTGTGTGTGTCAAAATCAATGAATAAAAATATTTTTAAAAAGTATGTTCTTAGAGTTATTAATACTTGACAGCACTTAAATGTGTATTCTTACAAGTTAAAGAACAATATTGTGAAATTCTCGGGTTTTTTTTTCACCTTTATGAGGCAAAAAAAAAAATCAAGAGGTCCTCGCTGCAGTCTGTAGCACGATTACGTAGCTGGATGGTCCAATACGTAGTGGATGCAGGTGTGTTTCGGTGACGTCTTATACGCATGCGCAGTGCCGTTCTCTGGATTAGAATTTGCATGCATTGGTCTTAAGTGATATGTAAGCTCAATATTGTACTGCGATGATGTTCAAACCTGTTAGCTACTTAATGTTACACTTTCCCATATGTAATTTGTTATCCCTTGTTGATTAATATACAATACCCTGGATTATAGTTTTCCTTACGTTCTCATATGAGTTACTTGGGATACTCATACTCAGGAGAGGGCAATTGAAGTAATTTTTCCAATTGCCCTCTCCTATCCTGCATCTTTAGACTGTGAAAATGTTCAATATAGAACCATAAAGCATTCTGTCAGGAACTTCATTTGTAGAACCTTCAGGAGTTCCCATCATTTGACGAAAAGTTAGAAAAAGTCCACTTACTGCACATATTTCAGCCACCACTTTCTTAGGAAGAGGTAAGTGTTGGTGAATTGTGTAAAACTGCTCAAAAGAGGAAAAAACAATGGCATTACAATGAACTTCACTTGGAAAGAAATATGATCAATAACTCGTGGCAAAATATTTTTACATCAAATTCAGCAGTTTTCACCTTCACAAGTCAAAGCAATTGATCACTACTCAATATTTATCTGACTGTACCAGTCATTTGGATTATAGGCCTACTTAAATTTTATGCAGCAACAAATTATTTTACAGTGTAGCAGGAGAATTTACAACTTATTTACCAGTGCTAAAAGGTGTTCTGCTACTGGTCCCTTGCTTTGGGTCTAAGGAAGAGGTGCCCCAAGGGATCAGTGGAGCAGGTAGTAAGCACACCACAATGATAATAATAATAATAATAATATACCACAATCACAGATATCCTTTCCAACACAGGATTAGAACTTAATTTTTTCTGAAGTTGGATGCATGTATGGCCCAAACACACATTATCCATGGTCACAATTGTCAACACTGCACACACTGTAGATTCTGGGGTTATAGACTCAGGCGTGTTGGCCATGATGTGAACAAGCTTTAAAATATTCACTAGAACGTACTTGGGGATTTTACTCATTGGAAAGGCTGGCATGCTGGTTTTCCCCTCACTCTCTGTGATGGTAAAGCGGGATCCTTTGTGGACAAGAATCCACTCCACAAAGTCTTGGAAGCTCCCCGAGTCTGGTGTCACCAAAATGGATGAAAGGAACCAGATCGAAAGTACCTTTGTGGGTGGGCCTTGAGGGACAGATCCCACAAGAGGAGAATCTCCATTGCTGTTGCTAGATCCATTTCTTGGGTCTGTTAGTCTGTCACAGTCGGTTGGTGATAAAGATTGCAGGATCTAGGTGCAGCAGTAAAAGGTTTAGTAACAAATAACAAAACAATCTGACTATGAAAATGGTAACAGAACATTCGGGGAAAACATGACAATAACAGAAAAATAGACAGCAGTCAGTAGAGGAGAAAACAGATGAACTAATGATATTAACTACCCACACATGAACTCAAACTCTAATCAAATCAGACACAACGAATTATTGAACAGAACTTGCAACACTGGATTACTGATAGAACGTAGAAGCCAGCAGAAGAAAAAAAATAGATTACAAAATTTCACCCCACTAAAATTGTAAATTTTGATTTAATTGCTGCCTTACATTTATAAGTACAATCAAAGTGGTGCAAGAGTCACAACTCTTTTTCAACCATTTTACCTTAATTACGTTTGCAAAACAAGACCAAAGCACACACATCACCGGTAAATATGCTCAGAGTTGGATGCTTGACAAAATATATTTTTTAAACTAATTTTACTAAGGTTATTGACCTTAATTATGGATGAAATCAAGTTACAGGATTTTTTTTAAGACCTTTATACATTACCAAAGATGAGACAAATGAATGCATTATTTGTTTTTCTCTGAGTTCAGGTTGATGAGGAGGCACAACCACATTGCTAACAATTCCGCAAAGGATGGTGTCAGGCCTGCTGTCACATCCGAACACTGTACAAATGCCAAATCGAAGGATGTCCTGAGGACAGGAACAGTTGGCAGTCACATTTGGCAGGTTACACACTGCTAGACAGGAATGGGTTAGGTCTTGGGGGGACTCACATTGTAAATGATACCTAGTTATTAGTGCCTTTCTGGAACATCAGCAAGCTGTTGTGTCCAACTGCCTCATTACCCTGGTGGTATCTCAGGCTCAAGTTGCAACAAGGACCATAAAACTAGAAAGTGCTGGTGCCAGGTTTCTTCGCAGTTTCTTGCCCTCTGCCGACTTTCGCATGACGACTTGTGGGCAGATGGATAGAGAATAACACATGTGAGTGCTCCCCAAACATACACGCGCAACCATCAGCAGATGTGCCAAGCAGGTTGCTGGAAAGACACAGATACCCCCTGCATTCATGAATTTCTGCAGCACTCAAGGCAGACCCTAACTAAGTTAACACTGCAAATGTCTCGTACCGGGTAAGTGCTTAATTGTTCAATTCATAGAACTTGACCTTGCTGGAATTTAATTAATTAGAGCAGTGGGAAGGTTAATTAGAACTGTAAGATGCTCATGCATCACAGAAAACCGCTTACCTTAATTCACCTTGTCAGATGTTGCACAAATTGCTTGTCACTTATTGGATTTGGACACTATTAACATTTTGGACATTTTGGGGATGTTTTTGTGGTTTTCAAGCATTTGAGGACAATCACTGTTGCACACAGAGACCACAGAGGTGACCAATGAATAAAGATAACCACTCCCTATTTGCTCCAGCAACTGTGTGCTTATAAGTTGGCCAAGCTGTAATTTTTTTATGTTTCGCCAGAGTTACTGTAGAGTCAAACACTTTTCAGCTAAAGCCTAGTTCACGCTAGCCTGGTTCAACCAGACTCTAGTACATTTCATTTGCACATAGAGTCTGGAACCACACAATTGAGAAACGTTTCCTTCCTTGTAGGCGGGTTCACTATTAAAGTTCAAATCTATTGGATCTGCCCAAAGTCACTCACGATCTGCCATAGCCAATCGCTAACGTGTGGTCGTGAGTGACGTATGTCACGCGCCGAAATGGCTGGAAAAAAACAAGTCCGAATGATCAGAGGATTATGTTTACAATAGGATTTCAGTCAACGAGAGCTGCAGGTTTTGTTAATCTAGGAACAATTATTAATTTGAAATGTATATTTGACACGAAGGACAGTGATATATTCATTCAACGGTGGAAGCTGTGTCTAATCAATACAAATACGCCGCTGTGGTCGTTTTCTGATCTGCTGCAAATGCTGTAGCAGCTACAGTGAATGATCAGTCTGTCTCTATCTGCAGATGTGAAATAAACAACAATTTTTCATAGTACGTCTTATTGTTTCGTAATTACCTTAATTATAGTCTTCAAAGTATGTGTTTGTACATTTTTATGTGGCATTTAGTTTTTTTTTATTAAAACAAATGAACCATTGCCATCTAAATCTAAAAATAAAATATCTTCAAAGTATGGGTTATCACATTTTTATTTATGACAATTATTTAAAAAAAAAATCCCAACCAATTTGTATGATTTACAACATGTAAAACTGACACACCAACCTCCTGCACGAGTACACAAAGGGGCTCAAAATGTTCTATTCATCACAAGAATCAGTAGATTTACAGTTGGGAATATGAGCGACTGACATGACTCCTAAGCGGATCTTCAACAATAGTTTAGCAGCCAGGACTCGGGGCTTCCGAACACCGCGAACACCAGGCTAAACCGTCCGTCCAAAATGTCACGGTCATCGTGCACGAGCTGCCCAGCACAAACTTCCAAACTTTCTGCCTCCTTCACTTGGTCCTCAGTTGTGCAACAAGAGGTGAGACGATAACAATCCGGCTTTAAATTCTGTATATTCGGCAGTTTCTTTTCCAAAAACGGACCGAATAGCTTTTCTCACGTCTTTCTCCGCTGCCATTACTGAACTGAAACTGACGCACTTACATCAACGTCATCGTTATCAGCCACTCCCTCTATTCGCTGATTGGTCCTACAAAAAAATTGATTTCTGGAAACCTAAGGATACACAGGAGTCCCAGACGCAGTACTGAAGGGAAATGAAATTGAGCGGAAGTGCGTAGGAGGGCGCAGCCAGGTTAAGTTCACACCACATGATTTTAAAACGTCGGGCTGAACTGTGCGGTTCACACTACATGACTCTCTGTGAAATCAGGAGTGTTTAAGTTGTTGAACTGTTCACACCAGATGACACAACGTGATTGATCCGCAATTGCAGGTAACACACTACACGAGTTGACACGTTTTGTCACGAAAAATCACCTGATAAAATGAACTGGAAATAACGTGAAACAGCACGTGCGCCCATACCCAGCGAAGAAGACGAAGAATAACAACACGCAAATATGGCAATGCATTCTCACCCCAAGGCGTCACCTTTTGACCATCCTTCAAAATTCGACGCTTTAGGCACCCTTTAACGTCAGTTACATGACGTGATCCTACGGCGTCATCTAACTGACGCTAAAGGAAAAGCGTCAGTTAGATGACACGGGTAGGTTTAGGTCTGGGGTAGGGGTAGGGTTACACGCGATGCTAGGGCGTCATTTAGCTGACGCTAAAGGGCGCCTAAAGCGTCAGATATTGATGCATGGTCAAAATGCTTCGAAAGCTTGCGTTTGTTAGGTGACACATTGGGTGAGAATGGGCTGAATATGGACGTCAGACAGAAACTAGTGCTGCAAACTGTTTGTGCGATGATTTGCTCGGAGAAAAAATGCAAAAAAGAGAAAAAATGCAAAAAAAAAAAAAGAAAAAAAATAAGATATACCAGGTGACCTCAACCCATGCCTTGCTCTGATTGGCTGAAGCTCATGACATCACTGAGAGTCTTGCGACAGCTCTGGATATCATGTTAGATATTTTTTCTGGGATTGGTGACGCGTCTGCGAGGTGTCTGCGAGCGTCTTTGATGCGTTGTTGGCTCTTTCATACTAACAGATTGACAAGCATTCATGCACCAATCCCCCGCGATTTGCACGCGATAACACCCTGACCTGTCCTGTCGGCGAGCTCAACGATTGGGCTTAAAATCATGTAGTGTGAACTAGGCTTAAAATGCATCTTAATAACTATGAGCAACTGATGATATTCAGAGGTTGTCCAAAACACATTATTATTATTTAAAAGTGGAGACCAATATAACAATTCTGTCATATCTTAGTTCGTTATGTTATGGATCGGATTCTATAAATGGATGCTATTAAAATTCTATTCTATTTTATTCTAAATAAATAAAAAAAACTGCTTGAAATTCTTCAAGTAAATTTAGACACTGCATTGCAACATTATAGTGAAACTGGATATTAATTTTTAGATTTGCTGAAAATTACATTTTACACTGTTAGTAAATTATTAATTATTTTTAAAGATCTATATACGTATGATGGCAGGGAATCTAAAAAAAAAAAAAAAAAAAAAAAAAAAAATAGACACATTCAAAAATCCAATACCTTCCAAAATTAAAACATCTCTAATAATGGCTGATTATAATTGATATTGTATATTGTTATTAATATTATCTTTAACCAATATTGTGTGTCCATATTTATAACGTAAATAACTCACTGTATCTTAGAATATCTTTATTTGGCCTTTAGCCAATTGTATTGGGTATAAATGAGGAAAAAAAACAGATTAACCCCCCATTTGCATGAGCACTAGCTCATAAATTCTTCAGGTATCTCTAATATAAATA
Source organism: Pimephales promelas (assembly GCF_016745375.1). The sequence continues at coordinate 1,065,139 of NW_024121112.1, forward strand.
TGTGTGAATCAGGACCAAGAAATGACCAAGTCAGGACCTGAACTCAGGCAACCTGAGGCATAGTTGCAAGATACGTCAGAGCTCTTGCCCACAAGACTACAGCTCCATTGCACTGCAATGTTTAATAACAAATTCACTGAAGTTGAAGGATGAAAGTCTGAGGTATTTTTTATTGAAGTCATTTCACAAAATGAAACTGCAAAAAAAAAAAAAAAAAAAAAAAAAAGTTTTCCGAACACTCCCCCTTCTGCCAAATAGACTTATTGTTTAGTGTTAAAGGGACAATTGACTTCTGATGCAGATTGGAAGAGAACTCCAAAAATATTATCTGAAAAAAATAAAAAGATACTGTATATGGTGTATGTGCATTCATGTTAACATTTACCATTACCAGCACAAAATGGCACAAACTTTTTTTGTACAGTGTATGTGATAACAATCAAACACACAAATGGATAAATAGCACAAATTCTTTTAACATTATGCCATAACCCATATACAGTATTTCAAAGTAACATCTTTTGAAATATAATATGCATCTTTAAGTGTCTCTTTAAGAAATATTCTGGTATGTATAGAGTGAAAGAAAAAAGAACATGTTGTCTTCTAATTTTAATTGGATTGAAATATATTCATCATGTCTGGCACAAATTTGAATTCAGTATCATTAGGATAAATAAAAAATAAAGGTAATAATTATAGTAATACATAGTAAATAAATAAATAGATGTTGGAGATGACAGATTTATTTCTAAACAAAATATCTTAAACTCAAGAGATACTGTCTACTACGTGTAGAATTTGAATTTATTTGCATTTTGTTATTGTATGTGAAGCTACTAATGTCAGGGTTCAGAAAGAAGAGGATTCAATTTGCAATTTTTTTCAATTGGCAAAACACAGTTTATTGAGAACATGAGTTCAAGGTGTAATATACAGAAACAGGCTATATGGTCCCCAGTCAATGACGGCCTCAGGTAGCAAAGACACAGTCCAGCCAGTCCAGCCAGCAAAATAGGAGAACAGTCGTCACAGGAAGTCAAGGATGGTCATGAAAAAGACAAGGGGGAGCAACTTGCGGTGGTGGGGAGATGGCAGCCGGAAAAGTTTGAGGTGGCGGTAAGATAAGCACAGTCCAACATCCAGGGAGACTGCAAAGAAAATACAAAATAAAAATAAAATAAAAAGGAAAAAAAAAACAAGACATTTGGTTTGAAGGCAAGCCACAGGAGAAAGAAAATAAATAAATAAAAAATAAACAAAATTTAATCATACAAGAGAAAAAACAAACAAACAAACAAACAAAAAAACATGCTGTGTAATATGTAGGGAAAAAATGGGAAAGTAAAACACAAGATAAAACGTCTCGGTTACGTATGTAACCCTCGTTCCCTGAGTAGGGAACGGAGACGTTACGTCAGAAGTGACGGAGATTGGGGGTTTCACATAGAAAGCCAATCCTCTTCGAGTATTTAAAAACGAGCCAATGGCATGCAATGCCTTGGGGCTGCGGAATTTTGCATAGCGTACTCCGCCCTACTCCGTGAGTATAAAAGGAGGAAGTGAACGCAACCGCAGTATGTCTTCGCTGAGGAGCCAAGACTGAACTCGGCGTCTACCCAGCGATACAGCAGAAGTGGCAGGGAGACGTAACGTCTCCGTTCCCTACTCAGGGAACGAGGGTTACATACGTAACCGAGACGTTCCCTTTCGTAGTCACTTCGAGTTACGTCAGAAGTGACGGAGATTGGGGGTCTGTGCCATCACGCCATCTTCAAGCTGTCTTCCAGTGCCCTGCGAAAGTCTGGACCCCTGCCTTACCTTTTTTTTTTTTTTTTTTGGGGATCCCACTTTGACACAGGATTACCAAGGTACACTGGGAAACATATCCCGGGAGGGACATGCTACCAGCTGCCAACCGAAGGGAGGACTTACGAATACACATATGGCCACATAGGAACGCATATGGAAACACTGGAGCACCAACCGCAGGTGGCTACTAAAATTCAACTCCAGGGGTGGCAGATGGCTTGCCAAGGGAAGACACATGCTCAGAGAGGCTTACAGTGGATAATACACATGAGACGGTTACCAAGGGGAACCGTACGCATGGAGGCACCTAGCCAGCATCCAGAGCAACAGCAGTGGTGCCCGCATCGTCGGTGCTGGAGGACCCAAGACTTCAATGGAAGAACTGAGGAGATATCACACTTATCCAGTCCGGGGAGAAGACAAGCGAAGACACCTGAGCGGATCCAGAACTGGCCGAACGAGTACGTGAGAGGATAACGGCTCAATTCGCAGATTATAGAATCTGGCGAAGGTGTTGGGTGTCGCTCAGCCTGCAGCTCTGCAGATGTCTGTTAGCGAGGCGCCATGCGCTAGAGCCCAAGAGGAGGCCACACTCCGAGTGGAATGGACCGTCACACCAAGGGGGCACGGCCGGCCTAGCTGCTGGTAAGACAAAGCGATGGCGTCCACTCTTTCAGTGGGACAGCCGTTGCTTTGAGAGAGCCCTTCCCTTCTGGCTCCCCCCATGACAGACAAAGAGCTGGTCTGAGGTCCTGAAACACCGCGTTCTGTCGACATAGGTGCGGAGAGCACGTACCGGACAGAGCAGTGCCAAGGCTGGGTCTGCCTCCTCCAGGGGCAGCGCTTGCAGGTTCACCACCAGGTCCCGGAGGGGAGTGGTAGGAACCTTGGGCATATATCCAGGCCGGGGTCTCAGGAATACGTGAGAGTAAGCCGGCCCGAACTCCAGGCACACTTCGTCAACAGAGAGAGCGTGCAGGTCCCTTACTCTCCTGATGGAGACCAATGCAATCAGGAGTGCTGTCTACATAGGACAGGGCAAAAACTCTACCGACTGCAAAGGCTCCAGGGGAGGCCTCTGCAGAGCACCCAGGTCTACTGAGAGGTCCCCAGAGGGCAGGAGGGGAGGGAGGCGGATTTAGCCCCCTCGCTCCCCTCAGGAACCTGATGACCAGGTCATGCTTCCCATAGACTTACCTTTCACTGCATCATGAGACGCGGCAATGGCCGCGACATAAATCCAAAGGGTGGAGGGCGACAGCCTACACTCCAACCCCTCTTGCAGGAAGGAAGCACGACTCCGATCGAACATCTCCGGGGGTCTTCTCAGCGAGAAGAACACCAATTGACGAAGAGGTTCCACTTCAACGCATAAAGGTGTCTCGTGGACGACGCTCTTGCGGAAGTGATGGTTGCCGCCACCGCAGGTGGCAGCGAACTCAAACCTGCCTCGTCCCGTCCAGGAGCCACACGTGCAGCCTCCAAAGATCGGGACGAGGGTGCCACAGAGTGCCCCGTCTCTGAGAGAGTAGGTTCGGTCTCAGAGGAATAGGCCAAGGAGGTGCTGTCGCGAGGAGCATGAGTTCGGAGAACCACGTCTTGGTGGGCCAGTAGGGGGCTACCAGCAAGACCTGCTCCTCGTCCTCCTTGATCTTGCACAACACCCGTGCAAGGAGGCTCACTGGGGGAACGCACACTTGCGTGGGCCCCGTGGCCAGCTGTGCGCCAGCGCATCCGAGCCGAGAGAGCCGCGGGTCAGAGAATAAACTGGGCGCAGTGGGACGAGTCCCGAGAGGCGAACAGGTCTATCTGTGCCTCCCCGAACTGGTCCCAAATCAGCTGGACCGACTGGGGATGGAGTCGCCATTCGCCGGAGATGGAACGGGCCCGGGACAGCTCGTCGGCTGCCCAGTTCCGGTCTCCAGGAATGTAACTGCACGAAGGGACCTCAGGTGCTTCTGACTCCATATCAAGAGGTGGCGGGCGAGCTGCGACAACCGGCGCGAGCGTAGACCCCCCCTGGTGGTTGATGTACGCTACTGCCGTAGTGTTGTCTGAGCGGACAAGCACATGCTGGCCCTTGAGCACGCTCGGAAGCGGTGCAGGGCGAGCCGTACTGCCAACAGCTCGAGGCAATTGATGTGCATGAGGCGCTGGGCTCCTGTCCAGGAACCGGCGGCTGCATGCCCATTGCACATGGCACCCCAACCCGTGGTAGACGCATCCGTGGAGACAACGAGATGCCTGGAAACTCGCTGAATAGGGACCCCTGTCCGTAAAAAGCTGAGGTTCGACCACGGGAAGAAGGTTCGGCGGCACGTCGGAGTCACTGGAACTCGGAGCGAGCCGCGATGCCATGCCCACCTCGGGACTCGATCGCGAAGCCACAGCTGAAGCGGTCTCATATGAACAAACCGAGCGGCGTACCGCGGATGCCATATGCCCCAGGAGCCTCTGAAATAGTTTCAGTGGAACCGCACTCTTGCCCTCGAACTGTCGAAGACAAGCCAGCAGTGAGTGCGCGCGCTCGTTCGTTCGTGAGCTGCGCGGACATGGCGACCGAGTCTATCTCCATGCCGAGAAAAGAGATCCTCTGCACGGGGAAAAGTTTGCTCTTTTCCCGGTTGACCCGAAGGCCCAGACGGGCTAGGTGCCGTAGCACCAGGTCTCTGTGTTCGCAAACCTGAGCTCGAGAGTGTGCTAGTATCAGCCAGTCGTCGAGATAGTTCAGGATGCGAACCCCATGTTCGCGAAGGGGAACAAGGGCTGCCTCAACGATCTTCGTGAAGACGCGAGGGGACAGAGCTAACCCGAATGGGAGAACGGCGTACTGGTATGCCTGGCCCTCGAAGGCAAACCGAAGAAACGGTCTGTGTCGAGGGAGAATGGAGACATGGAAGTACGCGTCCTTCAGGTCGATCGCTGCAAACCAATCCTGATACCGAACACATTCGAAAATGCGTTTGGCCGTGAGCATTTTGAACGGTAGTCGATGGAGAGAACGGTTCAAAATGCGCAGGTCCAGGATCGGTCGTAACCCACCGGTCTTTTTTGGGGACAATGAAGTAGGGGCTGTAAAGCCCGGACCTCACCTCGGCTGGAGGGACCGTCTCGATTGCACCCTTCGCCAGCAGGGTCGCAATCTCCGCTCTCAAGACTGGGGCATTGCCACCAACCATCGTGGAGCGAACTCCCCTGAAGCGGGGAAGAGACCGTGCGAACTGGATCGCGTAGCCGAATCTGATCGTTCTGATGACCCAGCGGGATACCCGGGAAGCGCTAGCCAGGCTTCCAGGAAGTGAGCCAATGGGGTCATGCGAACCACAGACGTCCCCCCGGAGGGGCAGCGAGGCGGGTCGACCGGCATGCGTGCAGGAGTTACCCCGTCCGGATGCACCGTCGAAACCCGCTCCCCGACAGAAGAGACCAGGGAAGGCAGAGCGTTCCACGGGGGTCTGTTCTGCCGGGGGTCTGGCGACAGAGGGGGAAGGGATTGGCGTAGCCCGGGGACGACACACGCACCCTTCCGCGCCCTCTGAGACAGAGAGGAATGAACGGGGCGACGCACTGGACGTCGTGCGCGCTCATTCCAGTCTGTGTGCTCAATAACAGTGTCAGCTTTTCCTCAACCAGCTCAGGGAGCTAGCTAGAACAAAAGATTCTCCACCGGCCCTCCACCGGGGAAGGAGGGGCCCTGCCACCGCCACCTGAGAAAAACCATGACACTATCACTGAGCGGCCCGCCTCAGGAACATCGCTTCGCCTGGCGTTTAGCGGGGCACACGGCCTGAGGGGGAGGGGGGGGGCGCTTACCTGTGGCCTCCTCCGCGACGCGAACCGGCTGAAGGCTGCTGCTGGGGCCGCGTGGGAGGGAAGGGAGCCGCAGGGGGCGTCCTCGGCGGCGAGCTGGCGGAGGCGTCTGAGCCGACGGCTGGTTGGAGGCAGCAGCTGGCCGTCGGGGCAGAGAAACCGCCTTCGTCTGCTCCTAGGCGGTCGAGAAGTGCTGGGCAAAGTCCTGGACCGCACCGCCGAACATTATGATGCTCCTGGACCACAGCGGTGGGCATCACCTGACCAAGGGAGCGAGCGACCGCCTCCGTGACCCGTTTAAGGACAAGGTAGGCGGCAGGCTCGCAGCTCGCTTGGTCCGTCACCTCCTCGTGCACATTCCTGAGCAGCTAGCTTTGTAGGTGCTCATCATATGCAGGGCGGAGGCTGCCTGTCCCGCCGCTCTACAGAATCGCGCCGCCATAGACGACGAGAACCCATAGGCTTTGGAGGGGCATCTGAGAGCAACCGCCGGTTGACCGGGGGAGCCCCAGCGTACTCACAGACAGCTGCATCGCCGAGGGGAGGAAGGGCGGGGAACTGAAGCACGCTTTTTTTTAAAAAAAATTTAAAAATTTTTTTAGTGCGTGTCAGTTCCGCATGCAACTCGGGGAAAAAAAGGAAATTGGGGTTGGCCGTGGCCGTGGCCGTAAGGCGGCAGCGTTACCCAAAAACCAATTATCCAGCCGCGAGAGATCGGGATAGGCCGGAGTTCCACCCCCACCCGATGCTCACGGAGGCCCGAGATAGCACGGCCATCATCGCGGGATCAGACACGGCGACGCCGACGCTCCCGAGGGAGGCAACGCGGCCGCATCCTCACTTCCCGAGGAGTCAAGCCCGCCTTGTGATGCTGCGATCGTCATCGCATCATTCTCTGGAGCGCCGAGCGAGACAGACGGTACCTCAGAGAGGAAGACGTCTGAAGCGATACAGCGCTCACTGGCTCTAACACTGAGCGGTGGGTGTGACCCGAGAAACTAACGTCGGGGTTTTTTGTCACACATTCACCGTCATATCACCCTATCCGCGAGTCGAACAGCTTCTATTTTAAGAAGCAGAACGAGTAACGGACACGGGGACTCTCACTATCAGATCATTGAGTCTCGATCACAGTGTAGAGATGCTCATGTTCCCATTCAGAAGGAACATGAAACATCCGCGAACGCTGCTCTGCATGCTGAAGCCCAGGCACACACAGAGCAGCGATCGCGACCATCAGAGAATGACATGAGACGAACGCACCCAGAAGAACACGGGCGAGTCGTCTTTAAAAAGACGTGCCGCGTGCAGCTCTTTCACTTAAAGAGAGGAGGAAATTCACTCTTTCAGCGCTGAGGCGACCAGGGAGAAGCGCAAAGTCTGGCAGACCACTGCTCAGATCGCAGGCAATGCAGAGTCTCGCTGGGTACCGCCGTCACACCAACACTGAAGAGGACGCTCGTCTCGAAGAGTCTTGAACAGTGAGAATGGCTTTCAGGAGTGAAGAGTTCTCTTGGCTCCGAAGCGAAAACATACTGCGGTTGCGTTCACTTCCTCCTTTTATACTCACAGAGTAGGGCGGAGTACGCTATGCAAAATTCCGCAGCCCCAAGGCATTGCATGCCATTGGCTCGTTTTTAAATACTCGAAGAGGATTGGCTTTCTATGCGAAACCCCCAATCTCCGTCACTTCTGACGTAACTCGAAGTGACTACGAAAGGGAACTCAAAATCAATACAAAGCTGGATAACAAACCAGAGGAGCTCTAGACACAGCAAGAGAAAACCAAAACAGAAATAACTTGAGAACCAAAACAACTGATCTGGCATGGAACAAAAAACACAAATACTGTATAAGAAAATATAAGGGAAGCTAATGAGGAGTAACACATGAGAGTAATCATGAACTAACAAGGTAAATTGAACGCATGGCCAACAGAAAAACACGCTTGGGTGGACAAACTAGGCCGATCAACGTTTTGACAACCAAACATTTGGCATTGATGAATATATTCACATTGATATATGTGACCCTGGTTAATCACAAAGGTCATTGTTTATGGAAATTGAGATTAATACATCATCTGAAAGTTGAATAAATAAGCTTTCAATTGATGTCTGGTTTGTTAGGATAAATCTGGAATCCGAGGGTGTAAAAAAATCTAAACATTGAGAAAATTGCCTTCAAATCTTTTGTCTGTTCATGTTCGCTATTTTGCTGCATCCACTCACAGAAATTATTTTTTATATTTACGGAAGGAAATTTACAAAATATCTTCATGGAACTTGATCTTTACTTAATATTAGAATGATTTTCTGCTGCCAACTCTCAGACATTCCGCTTGAGACTCAAGCTTGACTTTCAGACAGGACGCGGAATACGCGCGCGACGCGCAGGGATGTTTTGTTGCTGCGTCGACCTGCATCGACCACGCCGGTGTTAAAGTTCAAAATAGTTAAACTTTTTATTTGTAAAATAGCAAATCGCGTTGTATCTGAAGGGCAACGTTGAACCAGCGTCGCGCATTCCGCTTCCTGTCTGAAAGGCGCTTAACGCATTTGACACTTTTCACACGCTCTCCCACAGAGAAAAATCACAGAGCAAAGAGGACACTGACACCGACAGACTAGACAGAGCAGGTTACTTTTGATATGAAAGTTGTTATTGATAAATTGAAGTTGATAAATCAGCTCTGATCACAGATCGTTGCTCCTCAGTTCAAGTAAACCGATCATCATGTTACTTTCGTTTTTATTTAAAGATACAGTACAACTTACCGAAAGGTATATTTACTTGTACATAATAACGATCAATCAGTGTTTTCAAACACGGAAAGAGGTCAGTAACACTGCAGGAGAACAGTTGTGTCAAAACGTTACATTTACCTCAGAAAAGCCATTTAATGACCAGCACATTATAAAATAGCAAGGAGTAATTTGCTAAATATTATATTTAATTTCTCTCTGTATGTTTACAGCATTATGTGAGGTTTTTTTTTTCTTGAGAAACATTAACAGACTGAGGCCTGCCTAATATTTATCCAAATGAGTCAATATTGAATTAAGACTGAAATCAAATCCAAGAATTTAATTGAATAATACAAACAGTAACCTACCAGTCATTGTAACATGTTGTCACTAAACTTTAAACAATTTGGTTTAGTTTACCATATGTTTTGAAAATCACAATTACACATTGATACAAGTTGAGGTTTTTTTTATAGACCCACAATGCATCTGTTTTTCTTGAAATATAATTTCATTAAAATATCGTGATAATACCGTATACCGCAATAAAAGCTCAATCAATTAACCGCAGCATGAAATTTGATACCGGCACATGCCTAGTTGTAACACTTGTGTGTAACTCATATAATTCAGTACTATTTTATTTGTATAGTTTGATATTGTTTGTGCATCTGTATAGACAGATATCCACATATCCATCCATCATCCAATCATCCTTCTATTGTGGATCAGTATCATGGATAGAGACATAGAAAAGGGCTGCACTGTTTTGCAATAAATAATAATAAATAAAATGATAAAATTGTCACAGAACAGAAGGACACAGGCTTGTGAGTATGAACAGGGTTTTAATGAATAGGTGAATAATGGTAAGTAGCGTGGTAGTTGAAGATGCCGAAGGATATAAACAGTCTGATGAGGGTTCTCTTATCTGATCAGGAGCGGGATGCAGGTGAACGGATGGAAGCAGTGGAGACAGGAGCGGGGCTGAAGACTGGAGCGGGGCTGAGGACTGGAGCGGGCTGGAGACAGACGGGGACCAAGGACGGGAACAGGCGGAAGGCTGACGGGCTGGAGTATCAAGCAGGTGAGTAACAGCAGGAACGAAGAGTTGCGGTAGGGAGTCTGAAGTCTTGGTAAAGACGAGACCAGACAGTGAGTGACTGAATGAGGTGAGTATATATAGAGAGAATGATAGTCCGGATAAGTGATGGCAGGTGGTGAGGGCAGGTGACGATAATTAGTAGACAGGGGAAACGGAACGAGTAGGCGGAGTGACGGAATCTGGTGCTGACGCCGATGGATCCGTGACAAAAATATTGTAATTGCAATTAAATTAGATTTGTGTGGCAGCTGCATGTACAATTATTATTATTAATAATAATAACAGTAATAATAATACAAATGAGCTTAAAATAAAAATTGAAATGGTTTATTGCATTAAAAACAGGCCATATTTTTAATAAATAAACAAGTCATTCATAGTACACTAAAATTTTAACATTTTAAATTCCAACATTGTTTGTCCATCAAAGTTAAATGTATACTCAAACCTGAAAAGTTGTGTGGCTCAGTTTTCATTTGATTATCATTGTACACTTGGCGGCTTAGATGTAACACTGTGTTACAACTAACCCCGCAGTGTATTACATATTTTAGCCTAGCTAACAGTCGCTAAGAATTGCTGACATGATTCAAAACGGTGCTATGTTTGAGCCAACAAGACAGTGATTAAGGCAATATAAAGTTAGATTTGGAAACGTATACACCCAACTCAGAAACCCAAAAAAATCTATGATGAAAAAATTTACTTGCATGGTGTCAAAACACTCTTTGTCCAGTATCTTCACGAAATATAATCAAAACTTTAAGCAAATTCGCGGGAGACCGTCTTCTGGCAGCAAGAGAAAAAGAGCGAAAAGACAACCTGCTTGATCCTGACTGACTATGTAAAAAGTTTGTGTTACATTTAACCCCGCGTTAGGTTGTGCCCCGCGCTACCCTACACGGTGGGGTCTTCCGCTGTTGTAGCTCATCCGCCTCAAGGTTGTGCATGTTGTGGCTTCACAAATGCTTTGCTGCATACCTCGGTTGTAACGAGTGGTTATTTCAGTCAAAATTGCTCTTCTATCAGCTTGAATCAGTCAGCCCATTCACCTCTGACCTCTAGCATCAACAAGGCATTTTCGCCCACAGGACTGCCGCATACTGGATGTTTTTCCCTTTTCACACCATTCTTTGTAAACCCTAGAAATGTTTGTGCGTGAAAATCCCAGTAACTGAGAAATACAGTGTGAAATACTCAGACTGGCCCTTCTGGCACTTACAACCATGCCTCGCTCAAAATTGCTTAAATCACCTTTCTTTCCCATTCTGAAATTCAGTTTGGAGTTCAAGAGACTGGCTGCGTCCGAAACCGCATACTTCCCTACTATATAGTAGGGAAAAAGCAGTAGGCGAGTGAATAAGTATGTCCGAATCCTTAGTATCCAAAAAGAGTAGGCGAGAATTACCAGAGTGACGTACTAATTATCGCGAGATTCGGGCATACGTATACTTATAGTACGTCCGAATATTCCTACTTTCGTACTATATAGTAGGGGAAAACGGTATTTGAAAGGAGTAGTATGTCCGAAACCTCAGTACTCATAAAAGAGTAGGCGAGAAGTTCCCGGATGATCTCCTGCTTTCGCCAAGATTTTTGAGTGTTCATCCGATGGATACTCTTCTATCCCAGGAGGCCACGGGAGAGCATTCGTCATTATCAACATCGCGGAGATCAGCGAAGCAGGGGGTTTTCAAATGTGAGTAAACACGGTTCCTTGTGTTTAAATCGTATGTGTTAAACTACTATAGAGTAAACGTTTTAACTGTTGAAGGTCTAAAGGACTTAGACAGTATAGTATAGTTGTGATTTTGCTGTAAACACATGTTTTATTAGTTAGTTAAACAGGGGAGCTCCAGTAAGTAGGCTAACGTTACACGTAAGTTTCTAAAATGGATTTACATAACCATATAACGTTACATCTTAAACACGCTTATTTAAAATGTATATTTACATCTGAAATGAAAATATTGTTTAAGTATTGCAGATGAGCACATCCCAACATGAAAAATACATCTGAGTGATGTAACGTTATGTGTGCTATTATGAAGGATAATTCACTGTTGTCAACACTACTTACATTAGACAAATGTGCTGTAAATACGGTAAATAAACAAATCTATAAAGTAACTAAATATGTTATATTTAATTTGTCCCTTATTAGTGTTGATATATTAAGGAACATTTAAGTTGGATTAAAAGTGAGTTAACACATCAACCTCAGCATGTAAATTCAGTGTTGAGCTCGTAATGTGAATCTTGTCTGTATGTTACAAGGACAGAAGAACACGCGTGTGTTTATCCGGTGGAGTGAGGCTCATGATGCTGAATGCTGTCATCAAAGGCTTTGGGTGAGTATACTACAGAAATGGATATCAAAATCTATTCAATCTTAATTTGTAGTTTATTTGAATTATTGTAAATTCAAGTAGAGATATTACAACACTTTTCTGATTCTTGATTTCTGTGCATTTGCTGCATAGCTTTTGTGGTGGAGCAGGACCTGCAAGGAAAGATGATGGCAGCATTTGTTTTAGGGATTTTACTCAAATATAAAGTAAGGTTATTTTTAATAGATAAATCAAATGACATTGTGTTAAAATGACTGCTTTTGTATAATGTTTGTGCATTTTTGTAGGATCTGAAATGTCTGCAGACTGGTGTGAGCACTGAGGATGAGGAGCCCAGAGGTGCATCCTGGAAGTGGTGCCATGGATGAGACCCTCCAACTCTCCACCTGCCCTTATGAGTCCCTCCATCTCTCCACCTGCCTTTACGAGACCCTCGATCTCTCCACCTGCACTTATTGCCTCAGATTGTGAAGCGCAGCACAACAACAAGCTCTGGGAAGAAGGCACAGTCCCCTCTGGTGAATTCATCAGAATAAAGCTGCAGAATGGGAACCGCTGTGTTGAGTCGGCATGATGTGGTGTTCAGCGGCTGTAAATACATGTTTGTAGTTTGAATAAAGCTTTGTTTCATGTGTTGTTGACTTGTATAATGCATTAGTTTATTGTGATGGTTACTTTTATTTGTTCTTTTACTCATTTATTCATTTTTATTATTGTTGTCAGTATATAAAATTTAATTATTTAATTAATGTATCCATTAATTCATCGATTGACTGATAATTGAGATGTTTCACTGCATTTATGAATATAAATGTATTCATGCATAACTGTCATATGACAAAACAAATTACATTTTGCTTGTTATATTAAATTATATTTTTAGTATATAAAAAAGTTATATAATTAAGTATTGGTCAGCATTTAATATTATTATTTTGTTTAAGTTTTGGGGTGGGCTAACAATGCAATTCATTCTGAGGTAATATTAATTTTTAAGGAGTGATACTTACATTTTTCGAGTATAAAATCAACAGTTTTCTCCAAAAGAGATCTTCGAGCAGCTGCCCGTCTCCTTTGTGCAGACATTACAAACGCAGATGAAAACTGTTCTAGGTTGTGCTGTCGAGTCACTGATGGTATGAAGTGTTAGTACACCTGTCACTCATAATTTAAACTTATAAACGTATTACATACAAGATCATGGAAAGATACCATAATAGTCATAATGACAAAACAGAAAACATAAAGATCATTGGTTTGTTTACATCATAATACAGGAAAAAGGAACAATAACAAGGCTAAATATAGCTGCAAGCAGCCATTACCGGGGCCAAGCGCAAGAAACGGCAACATATGCCAAAATGGCAAGGAGTGGCAGACCAACTGCAGCAAGGAGCAATTAAGGGCATTTTGAGAGAACTTTGGGCAAATGGCTAAGAAAATCACATAAACATTAACTTATAAGATGATTTAATGGGTTATCACTTTCGAACAATAGGTGGCGCAGTTACGAAATAGATGTGATGTGGTCAGAGTGAGGTGACAATGACACATGCAAAGTTTGGTGTCAAAATGTGAAGGCATTGCAGAGATAAAGCCTAAATAGTAATTTTGGCAGCATGCCTAAAATTTGATGCTGTGGTATACGAAAACGGTTTTGTCTATCATCGTGCAATTCATAACTTTTAGTCGGCACGGTCTGGAGATGATACGATTCAATTTTCGTGAAAATCGGACAAACGGTCTAGGAGGAGTTCGAAAAAGAAGGTTTTTCAAAGAAATAAAGATGGCGAACAGGAAGTTTGTCTGATTATGGAAAACCTGATATCTATGTTTTCAGCATAACCCAACGAATCTATTAAGATCAGTTTCATTGCAATAAGCAAATTTATTCAAAAGTAATTAGCGTTCTCAGAAATTAATTATAACTTTTGACCAACAGGTGGCGCTGTCTCAAAATCTTTTGAGTACCTTCAGGGCATGCTGCTTATGGCACACACTGAGTTTTGTAATATTACACCAATGCATTTGTTTAGTATAGCATTTTATTTCACAAAACTCTATTGAAGTCAATGGGAATTTCACGTTTTGTTCTATTATAGCGCCACCAAGAGGCTCAGTCCCACAATTTTTTTTATGTGTCCTCAGAGTGACCCCATACATATGTGTGTCAATTTTGGTGCAAATATCTCAATTCACTTCCGAGTTATAAACATTTATATGAAAAAACACGTAAAAAATGACTGACACATGACTTTGTTTGAATTTTACTACCCCTTACTATCAATATTTTCGCATTTGGGCATTAGCATATAGTTAACGAGCTATGATTCCGTGTTTTTGGCGGTGGTTTCGTCTCGATCGGAACAGCGGTTTTGAAGATATCGCCAAGTGTTTTTTTCGCGCTAAATCGCTACGCTACACCAACCGTAACACGAAACCCAGCATGTTTAGTATCGTTGGACTCTGCAACGATTCAGGAACTCAAAAAGATGACTCCCGTGAAAATAAGTGTACCACACCCAAAGTTATAAGCGTTTGAATAAAACAATTCACCACTAGGTGGCGCTGTTTCGAAACTTCTTAGGCTCCTTCAGGGCATCGTACTGATGACCCATAACGAGTTTCGTAACAATTCGTTCATGCGTTCAAAAAATACAGCATTTTAGCACATAATTCAAAATGGCCGACAGCCAAAATGGCCGATCTGGGAAAATTGGATATCAGTCGACTCGGCATGATGCCCTGAATCTAACGAGATGAAGTTTATGATTTTTGGACAAACCGTTCAGAAGTTACGAGCAAAAATAGCCATTTTTCATATCTCCGGACCACTAGGTGGCGCTGCGCCGAAACGCTGCATGTAGCCTCAGGTCATGCTTGTGATGACATATACCAAGTTTGGTCTGAATAGGATGAAGCGTTGCGGAGATACAACCTCACGTCTGTTTTTGCAAGCGCTACGTAAAATTAGTTTGTGCGCTTATCGAAAACGGTTATTCGAATCATCTTGAATTCCATAACTTTTTGTCAGCACTGCCTGGAGATGATCCTGTGCGATTTTGGTGAAAATCGGACAAACCGTCTAGGACGAGTTCGCAAAAGTAGGTTTTTTAGAAAATTCAAAATGGCGGCCATTTTTTTATGACGGAAAATGACGTCATAGGGTGCGGTCGAATCGCCATGAGCTCAGGAACAAGAAGAAAAAAGAATTTTGTTGATAGGCCTTACGGTTCAAAAGTTATTAGCATAATAAAAGTGCAACTTTGGACAGTTGGTGGCGCTAGAGGGAATGAGTTAGAGACACCAAAATTGGTGTATTTAAAGTTGGGACTGTCCTCTATCAGAATGTCAAACCAAAACAACTTTCCCGCAAACCGGTCTATGGGCTGCCATAGACGCCCAGTCGGAAGAAGAATAATAATAAATATAGCTGCAAGCAGCCATTACCGGGGCCAAGCGCAAGAAGCGGCAACATATGCCAAAATGGCAAGGAGTGGCAGACCAACTGCAGCAAGGAGCAATTAAGGGCATTTTGAGAGAACTTTGGGCAAATGGCTAAGAAAATCACATAAACATTAACTTATAAGATGATTTAATGGGTTATCACTTTCGAACAATAGGTGACGCAGTTACGAAATAGATGTGATGTGGTCAGAGTGAGGTGACAATGACACATGCAAAGTTTGGTGTCAAAATGTGAAGGCATTGCAGAGATAAAGCCTAAATAGTAATTTTGGCAGCATGCCTAAAATTTGATGCTGTGGTATACGAAAACGGTTTTGTCTATCATCGTGCAATTCATAACTTTTAGTCGGCACGGTCTGGAGATGATACGATTCAATTTTCGTGAAAATCGGACAAACGGTCTAGGAGGAGTTCGAAAAAGAAGGTTTTTCAAAGAAATAAAGATGGCGAACAGGAAGTTTGTCTGATTATGGAAAACCTGATATCTATGTTTTCAGCATAACCCAACGAATCTATTAAGATCAGTTTCATTGCAATAAGCAAATTTATTCAAAAGTAATTAGCGTTCTCAGAAATTAATTATAACTTTTGACCAACAGGTGGCGCTGTCTCAAAATCTTTTGAGTACCTTCAGGGCATGCTGCTTATGGCACACACTGAGTTTTGTAATATTACACTAATGCATTTGTTTAGTATAGCATTTTATTTCACAAAACTCTATTGAAGTCAATGGGAATTTCACGTTTTGTTCTATTATAGCGCCACCAAGAGGCTCAGTCCCACAATTTTTTTTATGTGTCCTCAGAGTGACCCCATACATATGTGTGTCAATTTTGGTGCAAATATCTCAATTCACTTCCGAGTTATAAACATTTATATGAAAAAACACGTAAAAAATGACTGACACATGACTTTGTTTGAATTTTACTACCCCTTACTATCAATATTTTCGCATTTGGGCATTAGCATATAGTTAACGAGCTATGATTCCGTGTTTTTGGCGGTGGTTTCGTCTCGATCGGAACAGCGGTTTTGAAGATATCGCCAAGTGTTTTTTTCGCGCTAAATCGCTACGCTACACCAACCGTAACACGAAACCCAGCATGTTTAGTATCGTTGGACTCTGCAACGATTCAGGAACTCAAAAAGATGACTCCCGTGAAAATAAGTGTACCACACCCAAAGTTATAAGCGTTTGAAAAAAAAAATTCACCACTAGGTGGCG
This sequence comes from Pimephales promelas, assembly GCF_016745375.1. The sequence continues at coordinate 1,081,657 of NW_024121112.1, forward strand.
CTGTTTCGAAACTTCTCAGGCTTCTTCAGGGCATCGTACTGATGACCCATACCGAGTTTCGTAACAATTCGTTCATGCGTTCAAAAAATACAGCATTTTAGCACATAATTCAAAATGGCCGACAGCCAAAATGGCCGATCTGGGAAAATTGGATATCAGTCGACTCGGCATGACGCCCTGAATCTAACGAGATGAAGTTTATGATTTTTGGACAAACCGTTCAGAAGTTACGAGCAAAAATAGCCATTTTTCATATCTCCGGACCACTAGGTGGCGCTGCGCCGAAACGCTGCATGTAGCCTCAGGTCATGCTTGTGATGACATATACCAAGTTTGGTCTGAATAGGATGAAGCGTTGCGGAGATACAGCCTCACGTCTGTTTTCGCAAGCGCTACGTAAAATTAGTTTGCGCGTTTATCGAAAACGGTTCTTCGAATCATCTTGAATTCCATAACTTTTTGTCAGCACTGCCTGGAGATGATCCGGTGCGATTTTGGTGAAAATCGGACAAACCGTCTAGGACGAGTTCGCAAAAGTAGGTTTTTTAGAAAATTCAAAATGGCGGCCATTTTTTTATGACGGAAAATGACGTCATAGGGTGCGGTCGAATCGCCATGAGCTCAGGAACAAGAAGAAAAAAGAATTTTGTTGATAGGCCTTACGGTTCAAAAGTTATTAGCATAATAAAAGTGCAACTTTGGACAGTTGGTGGCGCTAGAGGGAATGAGTTAGAGACACCAAAATTGGTGTATTTAAAGTTGGGACTGTCCTCTATCAGAATGTCAAACCAAAACAACTTTCCCGCAAACCGGTCTATGGGCTGCCATAGACGCCCAGTCGGAAGAAGAATAATAATAAATATAGCTGCAAGCAGCCATTACCGGGGCCAAGCGCAAGAAGCGGCAACATATGCCAAAATGGCAAGGAGTGGCAGACCAACTGCAGCAAGGAGCAATTAAGGGCATTTTGAGAGAACTTTGGGCAAATGGCTAAGAAAATCACATAAACATTAACTTATAAGATGATTTAATGGGTTATCACTTTCGAACAATAGGTGGCGCAGTTACGAAATAGATGTGATGTGGTCAGAGTGAGGTGACAATGACACATGCAAAGTTTGGTGTCAAAATGTGAAGGCATTGCAGAGATAAAGCCTAAATAGTAATTTTGGCAGCATGCCTAAAATTTGATGCTGTGGTATACGAAAACGGTTTTGTCTATCATCGTGCAATTCATAACTTTTAGTCGGCACGGTCTGGAGATGATACGATTCAATTTTCGTGAAAATCGGACAAACGGTCTAGGAGGAGTTCGAAAAAGAAGGTTTTTCAAAGAAATAAAGATGGCGAACAGGAAGTTTGTCTGATTATGGAAAACCTGATATCTATGTTTTCAGCATAACCCAACGAATCTATTAAGATCAGTTTCATTGCAATAAGCAAATTTATTCAAAAGTAATTAGCGTTCTCAGAAATTAATTATAACTTTTGACCAACAGGTGGCGCTGTCTCAAAATCTTTTGAGTACCTTCAGGGCATGCTGCTTATGGCACACACTGAGTTTTGTAATATTACACCAATGCATTTGTTTAGTATAGCATTTTATTTCACAAAACTCTATTGAAGTCAATGGGAATTTCACGTTTTGTTCTATTATAGCGCCACCAAGAGGCTCAGTCCCACAATTTTTTTTATGTGTCCTCAGAGTGACCCCATACATATGTGTGTCAATTTTGGTGCAAATATCTCAATTTACTTCCGAGTTATAAACATTTATATGAAAAAACACGTAAAAAATGACTGACACATGACTTTGTTTGAATTTTACTACCCCTTACTATCAATATTTACGCATTTGGGCATTAGCGTATAGTTAACAAGCTATGATTCCGTGTTTCTGGCGGTGGTTTCGTCTCGATCGGAACAGCGGTTTTGAAGATATCGCCAAGTGTTTTTTTCGCGCTAAATCGCTACGCTACGCCATCCGTGAGACGAAACCCGACATATTTGGTATCGTTGGACTCGGCAATGATTCAGGACCTCAAAAATATGACTCCCGTGAAAATAAGTGTACCACACCCAAAGTTATAAGCGTTTGAATAAAACAATTCACCACTAGGTGGCGCTGTTTCGAAACTTCTTAGGCTCCTTCAGGGCATCGTACTGATGACCCATAACGAGTTTCGTAACAATTCGTTCATGCGTTCAAAAAATACAGCATTTTAGCACATAATTCAAAATGGCCGACAGCCAAAATGGCCGATCTGGGAAAATTGGATATCGGTCGACTCGGCATGACGCCCTGAATCTAACGAGACCAAGTTTTTGATTTTTGGAGAAAACCGTTCAGAAGTTACGAGCAAAAATAGCCATTTTTCATATCTCCGGACCACTAGGTGGCGCTGCGCCGAAACGCAGCACGTAGCCTCAGGTCATGCTTGTGAAACACGTACCAAGTTTGGTGTGAAAACGAGTAAGCGTTGCGGAGATACAACCTCACGTCTGTTTTCGCAAGCGCTACGTAAATTTTGTTTACGCGTTTATCGAAAACGGTTATTCGAATCATCTTGAATTCCATAACTTTTTGTCAGCACTGCCTGGAGATGATCCGGTGCGATTTTGGTGAAAATCGGACAAACCGTCTAGGACGAGTTCGCAAAAGTAGGTTTTTTGGAAAATTCAAAATGGCGGGCCGTTTTTTATGACGGAAAATGACGTCATAGGGTGCGATCGAATCGACATGAGCTCCGGACAAGAGGGAAAAAAGAATTTTGTTGATAGGCCTTACGGTTCAAAAGTTATTAGCATAATAAAAGTGAAACTTTGGACAGTTGGTGGCGCTAGAGGGAATGAGTTAGAGACACCAAAATTGGTGTATTTAAAGTTGGGACTGTCCTCTATCAGAATGTCAAACCAAAAACAAACTTTTCCGCAAAACCGGTCTATGGGCTGCCATAGACGCCCAGTCGAAGAAGAATAATAATAATAATAATAATAAATATAGCTGCCAAGCAGCCATTACCGGGGCCAAGCGCAAGAAGCGGCAACATATGCCAAAATGGCAAGGAGTGGCAGACCAACTGCAGCAAGGAGCAATTTAGGGCATTTTGAGAGAACTTTGGGCAAATGGCTTAAGAAAATCACATAAACATTAACTTATAAGATGATTTAATGGGTTATCACTTTCGAACAATAGGTGGCGCAGTTACGAAATAGATGATGTGGTCAGAGTGAGGTGACAATGACACATGCAAAGTTTGGTGTCAAAATGTGAAGGCATTGCAGAGATAAAAGCCTAAATAGTAATTTTGGCAGCATGCCTAATTTTGATGCTGTGGTATACGAAAACGGTTTTGTCTATCATCGTGCAATTCATAACTTTTAGTCGGCACGGTCTGGAGATGATACGATTCAATTT
>NW_024121112.1:1086364-1164673 GCF_016745375.1 Pimephales promelas
CAGTATAGCACTACGTATGACTCAGATTATTATTTTTTTCTGAATTTTACAACAATTCCTGGCTGTTTTTGAACGTAAACATAATTCTTAAATGAAAAAAAGGAAAAATTGGGAAGTTATAATATTTGTATAATTTAATTTAGAAACAAATGATGTATAATTACATTTTTAGAAGATATGAGGCTTTTAGTGTTTACTTTTTTGACATTACTTTAATCTTTTGCCATAGTTGCACCATGTCTACTGGCTAATAAATGTGATGTATCTGTTGAGTTTCAGCATTTCAAGCAATGCTAAGAAGTCCCCAAAAGCATCAAAAAGAATGTTAAAGTTGTTTCGTTGCCACGGCAACAGTATCAAAGATATCAAAAATTCATTCACAGGTCTACATCTGCCGTGTATTTACATTATACAGATGAGTTTGAAGCAAATCGGTTAAAAATAAGAGAGTGATTTTCAAAGCATTTTGAAAGTGACACACTTCCTGCTGCCAGTTGGTGGCGCTATAACTTTGACTCACAATAGTCACATCCATGTGATCGGTCTCTTACAGCGAAAACACTGCTGAAGTTTCATCAAGATCAGTTAATGTATGCTGAAGTTATAACACACCATCCTGTTTCATGTTTCTCGCGCATAATTTCGTTTCCTCGCCACGGCCAAACCGTTCGAGATATCACCGTGGCACTTTTCATCCTTAATGTCTTGACTTCACGCTGATCGAGTTTCGTCGATTTGGTTCAGTGCTCTGGAGCAAATAATTTAAATTTCCATTGCATGTGTTTTAAACACAACCCTAAATAGCCCGACTTCCTGTTGGGCTGGGGTAAAAAGTAAGAGTGTGAAGTATATATGAAACGATGAGATCTATATGTGTACCAAGTTTCATATTATTACATGCAAGTGTGTTTGATTTATGGACCAAATTTTCAGACCAAGTTTATTGACCAAGTTAATCTGATTAATAAACTAATTATATAAAACTATTGTCAATGCACTACAATTAAACTAGTTATATGCCTTTACTTATAAAAAATAAAAATAAAAAACTTATTTAAAAATACCAGGCTTGAGAAATGTATTTTCTTTATGCAGGTCATACACACAGCAGTGAAATGGTTAAGCCCCCTCCCCCTGCACACCACACACACACACACAGACAGCCAGCCAGCCAGCCAGCCAAAGACACAGAGACACAGAGACATGTAGGCTCAGAGTGGCCATATTCAAACAAAAATATCTGACTTTCTGTGGGTCCTAGCTAATAAGTGTCAATTAGAAAGTTGTCCGGCTCGAGGAGTACAATATACATACCAATTTTTGTAACTCTAGTTAAACTAACACCCCACTTTTGTCAAAAGGTGGCGCTACTGAGCCCTCACCACGCCCGTTTCTGAAACTTTGCACATGTCTACTGGCTAATAAATGTGATGTGTCTGTCGAGTTTCATGCAATTTGAAGCATGCTAAGGGTCTCAAAAGCATCCAAAAGCATCCTAAAAGAAGGGTAAAGTTTGATGCGTCGCCACGGCAACAGTTTCAAAGATATCAAAAATCCATTCACAGGTCTACATCTGCCGTATGTTTACATTATACATATGAAGTTTGAAGCAAATCGGGTAAAAATAAAAGGGTGATATCAAAGCATTTTGAAAGTGACACACTTCCTGCTGCCAGTTGGTGGCGCTATAACTTTGACTCACAATAGTCACATCCATGTGATCGTCCTCTTACAGCGAACACACTGCTGAAGTTTCATCAAGATCAGTTAATGTATGCTGAAGTTATAACACACTTCCTGTTTCACGTTTCTCGCCATGATTTCGTTTCCTCGCCACGGCCAAACCGTTCGAGATATAAAAATCCCCTCGCAAACTTTCATCCTCAATGTCTTGACTTCACGCTGACCGAGTTTCGTCGAATTTGGATCAAAGCTCTAGGAGGAGTATATGACATTCCATTGCGAGCGTTTTACAAACAAACCTCAATAGCCGACTTCCTGTTGGGCTGGGGTAAAAAGTAAGAGTGTGAGGTATAGATGAAACGATGAGATCAACATGTGTACCGAGTTTCATATTATTACATACAAGCGTGTTTGAGTTATATACCAAGTGTTCGGACCCCGTTCCAGGGGGCGCTGACGAGCCGCCCTACCACGCCCGGGTACCAGCTTCAGCCCGGCTCTGATGGCCGCGGGTTCTGACCCGTGTGCAAAGTTTCAAGAGTTTTCGAGCACGTTAAGGGCCCCAAAAGTGCCCAAAAGGTAGTAAAATAATAATTATTATAATAATAATAATAGTAAAGAAAAATAATCCCAAGGAAAACAATAGGGCCTTCGCCCTTTCAGGGCTTGGGCCCTAATAATAATAATAATCCTAAGGAAAACAATAGGGCCTTCGCCCTTTCAGGGCTTGGGCCCTAAATATAGCTGCGAGCAGCGATGGCGGGCCCAAGCCGGAGGCACCGCAACCCCGGTTCCTTTAGTTACCTAAAGGCACCCGGGTGGCGGTGCCGAAGGCTTTGGCCCTTTCATGATTAAATGTTAAAGCGGCTTGCCATACTCTGTCATTTCGACTAGTCACAATTATGTTACAGATATCTCAAATGATAATACAAACTATCCAAAGTGTAACGACTAGACAGAAAGACGTTGTTGATATCTACAATGTTAATTCCGGACAGGCAAACTTAGCTTTTAAATGTTAAAAGGGCTTGCCATACAGGGACGTAGGCTCAGAGAGAGGCTCACCATATTCAGACCAAAATATCTGACTTCCTCTTGGTCCGAGCTAATGACTATGTATTAGAAAGTTGTACGGCTTGAGGAGTACAATGTATATACCGATTTTTGTAACTGTAGATAAAACTAACAACCAATGTAGTAGCACTTCTCTTTTTTTGATTGGCTGATGCGTAGCAGGGTCGACTGCTGAACTCCAGGCGAGACGCGCTTGATTCTCACGTGAGAGCGGCGCGGCCAGAGAAATTGCGTATATTAAATATATTATTAATAGTTTTTCCGCATGAGAAATACAATGTGTGACGGGAGTGTGAGACAAAAGACTGAAACGAGTGACTGTCATGCTCAATGCGTGACACACTACAAAAAAATATTTCACACTGACTCCACATTTAGGGGGCCACAAGGGGGTCCAAGCTTGTTGTCGCAGGGGCACTGGCCCCCCCAGGCCCCCGCCTAGAACCGCCATTGCTCACACACACACACACACACACACTTTCTCTCTCTCTCAAGAAGCAAAAACATGACTGCTAAAGGTTGTATCAGCGATGGCGGGGTAACATCACTTAACATCACGAGTGCTATTCCCTTAGGCCACGCCCCCTTGTCTCCCCAAAGTATTATAAGCAATCATGCGCATCCCGTGTGCAGAATGATGCACTTGAAGCAACACCAAGTCACAGCACGCAACGCTTCACATTGAAAAGAACATAGCGAAGGGATGGTATCTATAATCTATGCTTAGTAGGGCTGCACGATTTGGGAAAATGTCATATTGCCATTATTGAGCCAATATTGCAATTGCGATTTGCGACTCCGATATAATAAAATGGTTTCATGAGTCCAACTTGCTTGGTTCTAAAGTAAAATGCACACACAGATTAATGTTTATTTCTCAACTCAAACTAAAAACAACAACAACAATAAATGATTGATAACACCTATAATGATCAATAAACCATCAACCAAACCAACATTACAGTGATTCCATCAATTGAAAGCCATCAACTTTTTAAAAAATTATTACGCTTAAAAAAAATATATAACAGCTTTTAAATTAAGTGAACTTCAAACAATCCCCACATAAACCCATAATAAAAAACATATTTACCTGTGCCCTTCCTGTCTTAACAGGTACAGAAATTGAATAAAGTTATCAAACAGTCTGCGCTGCCTGAATCATAAATTATATATATAATAATCCTTATTAAAGCTACAAAAGTTCTTTACTCAAGATCAGTGAGTAATTTTCTAATTTCCCTTTGTTCTTTTAACTTTACTGAAAGAACGCTTTATTCGCTGCTGGCCCTTTAAGAGCACCCGTTGCCGAGACGCGGATCTCACACGCGCCTCATAGCACAACTCTTTTCATCCATAGACTTTTCTTATGTTATGAAGATACTAGACAAAATCACATTTTGGCATAATTGTGTGTGCTATTGTTCGTTCAAGCTCGAAAGAGAACTGTTTATTCTGGGCTGGCACACGGTCAGTGCATGCGCATTATGCGAGTCTCATCTATTCTAATCTAGGGCACTCACAGGCAGCTTTTCACTTCTTGTCGTGCAAAATGCGAAAAGGCATTTGAACCAATAAGAGGGGGATCTTGTAACACTAGTCAAAGGATGACAAAAAAGAAGAGATGCTGCGCTAATAGCCCTACTTTGTTTATTTCATATAAAATCGCGGCATTTTGCGTTATATAATTGCATAGGTTTGAGATCGCTATTACGACTGCGATATAATTAATCGTGCAGCACTAATGCTTAGTGTATTCTAAAGGGCAATAAACTCCACTCCAGCAAGATAGTCATTTTATGCAAATCATAGACCTTTATGCCTTATCTACAAATAAAGTATAATATTGGGAACATTGATCTTGAAGAGAGTGTCGTCGTGTTACTGTCGCAACCGAACGCGACGCGCTAATGCTGATGCATGGAGAATGTCGGACGTCACTTATAGGCTAAACTGTTTTTATAGATAAAACTATTTACATTCGGCAGTCATGAAAACAAATCTCAGATAACGGTTGACTAGGTAACAATGTGATATTTTGCGCCGGAGTTCTCCTTTAACTTACATTAGCTAGCTAACTACGAACGAGCTAACCAGATAACATTAACAAATTGACAAGCACTTACTGGGCACAGTGGGCAGAATGGCTCTTCAAATGACGGACGAAATTGGAGGTTGTCATCTGACTGTCCGCGATCTTAACGTTGCATGTCTTGCAAAGCGCTGTTCTTTTGCCATCTTGTTGTAAGAAATTCTTGAATCCAAAAGCGACGACGACCCTCGTTATCCCTCCGGCTGACATGTTGATGTGATCTGATGTAAGTGGGCGTGGTGTGCGCGTAAGGTATGAGAGGGCATGACTGATGATCTCGTGATCCAGTCATGACAGCGCTATTCTCAGCCTGCGCTCCAGCTGGATCAACTTTATTTTTTTTTACATAATTTATATATTTTATATTCAAACTGAAAACATGATGTGATTAACACTCAAGTCATATTATTACATGCAAGTGTGTTTGATTTATGGACCAAATTTTCAGATCAAGTTTATGGACCAAGTTAATTTAATTAATAAACTAATTATATAAAACTATTAATGCACTACAATTAAACTGGTTATATGCCTTTACTTATAAAAAATAAAAAACTTATTTAAAAAAAATACCAGGCTTAAGGCATTTATTTTTTATGCAGGCCATACACACAGGAGTGAAATGGTTAAGACCCCTCCCCCTACAAACACACACACACACACACACACACAGACAGCCAAAGACAGAGATGTAGGCTCAGATTGAGCAAGACCACATTCAAACAAACATATCTGACTTTCTGTGGGTCCTAGCTAATGAGTGTCAATTAGAAAGTTGTCCGGCTCGAGGAGTACAATATACATACCGATTTTTGTAACTGTAGATAAAACTAACAACCCCACTTTTGTCAAAAGGTGGCGCTACTGAGCCCTCACCACGCCCGTTTCTGAAACTTTGCACGTGTCTACTGGCTAATAAATGTGATGTGTCTGTCGAGTTTCATGCATTTTGAAGCATGCTAAGGGTCTCAAAAGCATCCTAAAAGCATCCTAAAAGAAGGGTAAAGTTTGATGCGTCGCCACAGCAACAGTTTCAAAGATATCAAGAATCCATTCACAGGTCTACATCTGCCGTATGTTTACATTATACATATGAAGTTTGAAGCAAATCGGGTAAAAATAAAAGGGTGATATCAAAGCATTTTGAAAGTGACACACTTCCTGCTGCCAGTTGGTGGCGCTATAACTTTGACTCACAATAGTCACATCCATGTGATCGTCCTCTTACAGCGAACATACTGCTGAAGTTTCATTAAGATCAGTTAATGTATGCTGAAGTTATAACAAACTTCCTGTTTCACGTTTCTCGCTATGATTTCGTTTCCTCGCCACGGCCAAACCGTTCGAGATATCAAAAATCCCCACACAAGCTTTCATCCTCAATGTCTTGACTTCACGCTGACCGAGTATCGTCAAATTTGGATCAAAGCTCTAGGAGGAGTATTTCAAATACCATTGCGAGCGTTTTACAAACCAACCTCAATAGCCGACTTCCTGTTGGGCTGGGGTAAAAAGTAAAAGCGCGAGGTATAGATGAAACGATGAGATCAACATGCGTACCGAGTTTCATATTATTACATGCAAGCGTGTTTGAGTTATGGACCAAGTGTTCGGACCCCATTCCAGGGGGCGCTGACGAGCCCCCCTGCCACGCCCGGGTACCATCTTCAGCCCGGCTCTGATGGCCGCGGGTTCTGACCCGTGTGCAAAGTTTCAAGAGTTTTCGAGCATGTTAAGGGCCCCAAAAATGCCCGAATAGTCGTAAGAAAAATAATAATAATAATAATAGAAAAGAATAATCCTAAGGAAAACAATAGGGCCTTCGCCCTTTCAGGGCTTGGGCCCTAATAATAATAATCGTTAGGAAAACAATAGGGCCTTCGCCCTTTCAGGGCTTGGGCCCTAATAATAAATAATCCTTAGGAAAACAATAGGGCCTTCGCCCTTTCAGGGCTTGGGCCCTAATAATATACATAAAATGTATTAAAGGGGGCCGAAGGCCAATTTAGCTCAAAGGGAAATGATTCATTGATTTGCAATGAATCTATGGAACAGAATCACTGAGCCGAGCAAATGACTCGCTTAGAATTCATTTGAACGGGCCGTAATTATAACCAAATCTATAGTGAAACACTATATCTTAGCAAGGTAACTTTAAATCGAACAGTACAAGACATTAAATGTGCAAACACGACACAAGAATATTTATCTTTTCAAATATATGGAAACCTTTATTAGCTATTCTAAACACAACTCTAAGGTCTAAACATAACTAAACATAATCACGCACACACACATTCATACAGTCGCGAAAGGGAAAGAGTGAGTTGGAAAGAGTGAGAGAAAGTTTCAACTTTCTATATGCACATAAGACATAACCTGAAAGGACCACCAAGCATTAATTTGAACCTTCATTTCTTAGAGAGGTTATTCAATAAACATTAAAGCACCAGTTCAGTTAGAGCCTGGAGTACTTGCGCTTTGTAGTGGCTGAGGGAATTCCCTTTGTCTGCGTCGCGTCGAAGGGGGGTTTCCCGGCCGGGTCCGTTGCGTGGTTTGTTGTCTTTGAAGTGCAGGGATGGAAGTTTCGCCGCTGGTCACGTGTGATTAGCAAGCGAATGAGAGTCTTTTCCAGTTCGAAGCGCGTTGCAAACTTAACTTTGAAACGAGACTTTTACGAAAAAGGAAATAAAGGAAAGAAATGAAAGTAAGACGAGTCGGATGGCTTGACTGAGCTGAATTGTAACCCTGATCTTGATGGGTTATTCGTCTGCTGGTCGAATTTGGTCTAGTCGATGTAGAAGCATGTGGACATGTTCTTTGTTTCAGAGATAAGCACGAACAGAACACTCTCTTGCTGGTTTTAGAGAGAGGCACGGACTTAACAGTTACAGAACAGAACAAAAATCATCTAGCAAAGTCTATACATCACAAAAATCTTCTCCTTCTTCTGCAATCTGAACATGAGGTCCTTTGTTCGGATCTTTAACTTAAACTCTAGTCCAACCTCCAAGAAACTTTAGGCCAATGGGTAATGGCATGATCTCAGGAGGTGGACTTACTTCTTTACTTATCATAATTTATGCATGGTCTGTGAGCTGGTCTCCAGCACTTAGCAGAGACAAAAGACCATCGTTTTAACCTTATGATAATTATAGTCATAAAACAAAACCTTTTACGCAGATTTCAATCAAGCCATCTTTTGAATTACGAGAATACGGTTCGTTTAAGAGCAAACGAGGCATTCACACTTCTAATGGTTGTATAACAATTACAAGAGTTAATAGTTAACAACAATTACATGATTATTATGTGATCTAAGCATAATAACACATGAAGTGTAGGAACAACAAGAATTATGATTGGTTATAGGTCCAAGAATTGTTCTGTGGTGAGTTCATATTATTTTATGTGTGAGATCTTCGATCTCAACCGTAAGGTTACTGAGAGTTCAACTCGTAAGGGGGACGAGGAGATGTGTTCTGTGGAACATCTCTGTCAGGAGATCAAAGGGGCTTGGCTGTGATGCCTCTCGTTCCACCATTTTGGAGCTGACCTGTCTCAGTAAAAACATTAACATATGGACACGTTTCTTCCTGTGGCATTCTGTTGCTATCTGCAGGACCATAAAAGTCTTCGGAGGGGGGTTTATTGTCCCCCAAAGCAAACTCTTGGCGCCGTTCTGTGACTCTGGAATGTGGGCTCCAGAACTTGGAGTGTTGAAGCCATGTGAATTAATCCCATGAGAGATTAGTTTGATTAAGTTGTGTTTGATTCGCCTTGATTCTCTACACAATATACATAAATCATTAACATGGTGTGTCTACTGAACACTTCTCACAAAATATATTACCGACAGTCACTGTATGTATATTATGTACTGTATGTACAGTAATTATGCCGGTGAATTCAAGGGAATTTACTTTTCTTTTTTTCTTTTTGATACAACTGTGACCATAGAGGTTGCAGGGAAAACTAAAGGGCATGTTGCTGTGTTTTGACATCATGGACCATGGAGGGCACATGCTGCTATGACTACTAGACTGTTACAGCAATCATGCCATTGCAAGACCTCACCAATATATGGGTAATTGTTAGCTATTATGCTACAAGAAAAGAAGAAAGAGGTGGAGAAAAGCTGTCTCTTAGAATAGAAGGAAAGATTGCCAGGGAGAACCGGTTTGTCTTCCCACACCTGCACACCGTGAATGATCATTGATGACGGTATTTCACATCGCTGGAGGAGACTGTATGAAAGTGGCTTTTTCTTTGTTTCGATGACATGGAAAATCAATAGCTGCTTGTCCTCATCGGAGCATGTCAGCCATTTTTGAAGTCATCATGTTTGGCAGACAAGTGTCCCAAGTAAATAAGATATTATCAAAGTGCAGTTTCAGGAAACAGCTGAAACACTTGTTTTCATGGCGAAATGGAGATTGCCTGCATTCACACAATAAAATTGGTCCAGGGATAGACACTGGTCTTTCTGTGTTCCATCAGAACTAATTTAGCATTGCAATGGTGTGAGATACATGTTTACAATAGAGCTTTACTGCCAGTCTCCATGGTTGTAATTCTTTCAGTTCAATTCAATTCACATTTATTTGTATAGTGATTTTCTATATATATATATATATATATATATATATATATATATATATAGTTTCAAAGAATCTTTCTAAACAGAAACCGTTTATATATATATATATATATATATATATATATATATATACATACGTATGTGTGTGTGTGTGTGTGTGTGTGTGTGTGTGTGTGTGTGTGTGTATCGTTTCAGAGCAGCTTTCTAAACCGTTTTAAGGGTTCAGTGATTTGTAACCAGGAAAAAGGTTCTATATAGAACCTTTTGGGTTCATTCATTATCATTTGTTTTGTCCTTTCCGGGTTAAATATTTCATATTATTGACAAACAGCGAGACCCTTTTTTTAGCATAAAAGGTTCTTTGGAGTAAATAACCCTATGCTTCATATATAGAACCCCAATGAACCCTTTTTTCTAAGAGTGTGGGTTTAGGAGTAAAGGTAGGGTTAGAGTTAGGTTTTGGTGTAAGAGTTTGGGTTACGTAGGGTAAAGTTATCAGTGTAACAACAAATGTAATTGAAATGCACTGACATGTAAATATTTGATATTGTATTTTATAAGTTTATTGTACATAGTATTTAAATGGAAAGTTCGCACACAAATTTAAATTTGGATACTAATTACTCACCCTCATGTCATTCCAAACCCGTCAGACGTTCGTTCATTTTCGGAACACAAATGAAGATCTTTCTGACGAAATCTGAAAGCTTTCTGTACCTCCATTGCCAGCTACCACTTTTCTTCAAAAAGTCGATAAAGATATCTTACAACTATTGAATTTAGGCTTTTATTCACATATAAACATTCATCAGTTGTGGTAAACAGAAGCTCAAGCATGTTAGCTTGACGTATTAATATTCATTATGAATTTATTAAAAAAACAAACTTCAACAACATAAGGTCAGATCCTTTGAGCGCTGCTGATGACACTGTGGAGTGACGCTCGAGTGATCAAGAATTCCAATGTATATAAAAAAGCTTTTATTCGATTCCGACCTCGTTTCCTTTCCTAGCTTACTTCCCTCGCGTCCTGCAGGGGGTGGAGCTGAGACATGAAGGAAGGAAGCGAGGAAGGAAATGAGGATGCACAAATAAGAAATGAGCAACGCATTCTCATCCCAAAGCGCCATATACAACGCTTTTGCAAAAGCGTAAATATCCAACGCACATGGCACCCTTTAACGTCTAATGAGACGCTTCGGTTATGGTTAAGTTTAGGTATATTTATATTTAATATTTATATTTAAACAATATGAATGTAAGCCAGAGGAGAACTGGCCCCCGACTGAGCCTGGGTTCTCCCAAGGTTTTTTCTCCATCCAATCTGATGGAGTTTGGTTCCTTGCCACTGTCGCCTTGCTTTTGGCTTGCTTTGAGCTTGCTCAGTTGGGGTTATTTATTTAGTGTTTAGCAATGTTGTTGATCTGTGTTGTGCTACTTACATGTTATCACTGTGAAGCTGCTTTGATACAATCTGTATTGTGAAAAGCGCTATATAAATAAATGTGACTTGACTTAAGTTTAGGTATGGTGTAGGGTAAGGGTTAGACCACTAGGGGGCGCCTTCTGCCCAAATATATCTGCGTCTCATTTTACGTTAAAGGGTGCCATGTGCTTTGCAAAATCGTCCTATATGGCGCTTTGGGATGAGAACGGGCTCAAATGAGAAGCAGCCCTAGTGTTGCAGCATGTTTGAGATTCCGCAAGATATTTGTCTTCGCTCGTCAAGCTGGTTTGGTTGAGCTTCTGTTTATGTTCGCTGATCAGTGTTTATATTGAATAAAATCCTAAATGCTATATGTTCATCATATAAATAAATCATGTCTATTCCGAACTTCTCTTTATGAACCAAATCTCTTAATGAACTTTTTAAAGGGTCAAAAGTTTCATAGCTGTAAATTAAGGGACAGAAAGCTCTCAGATTTCATCAAAAAGATCTTCATTTGTGTTCCAAAGATGGACTAACATATTACGGGTTTGGAACGACATGAGGGTGAGTAATTGATGACAGAATTCAGAACTATATATTTAAGGCCACCTAAAAAGTGTGACCAAAATATCTTCATGCATCAGAAGTTATGTATTACACCATACTTAGATAATAATAATTCGAAATATTTATAGCACTATTCTTGGCACCCAAAGCGCTTTATACAGAGAAGTGGGGAATCTCCTCAACCACCACGAATGAGGTGATGCGACCACCTGGATGATGCGACAGCAGGCGTATTGCGCCAGAATGCCCACCACAAACCAGCTTATTGTTGGAGAGGAGACAGAGTGATGAAGACAATCAGCATGGGGATGATTAGGAGGCTTCAATGATGGCCAATGGGCACATTTGGCCACGATGCCGGGGTTACACCCCTACTCTTTTTTCGAAGGACATCGTGGGATGTTTAATGACCCCCTGAGAGTCAGGAGCTCAGTTTAACGTCTCATCTGAATGACGGTGCTCTTTGACAGTGTAATGCCCCTATCACTATGCATGGGGCAGTAGGACTCACACAGACCACAGGGTGAGCGCCCCCTGCTGGCCTCACTAACACCTCCTCCAGCAGCAAACCATAGCTTTCCCAGGTCTCCCATCCAGGTACTGACCATGCTCAACCCTGCTTAGTTTCATTGGGCAACCAGTTTTGGTTCACAGGGTGAAATGGCTGCTGACAGTTTTTAGCACCTTCATTCCTTTTCTTAATTTTCCTTGAAGTCAATTTCTGAGTATGATCACGTACAGTTTGTGAGTAAAAAAACCATGAATGGAGCGTTATGCAGGACGTATTCATCACGGATCCCGAGATAATGAAGCCGACAGGATATGACAGGGATTACAAACTGTGCCCAATACCACATAACTCATTGTTTATTATCTTCATGGTGATGTGTATGCAGTCATTATTTTGAATGTAGTCCACTGTATTTCATTGTGTACAATACACATCATAACTCTTTCTAGTTATCGCAGTACCTGTTTGAGGGATGAGCCTGTATGGTTCTTCTCATAAATCCAACAACATCATTAACATCATTCATCACTGTCATCCGCTTCATCATTATGTCATCTCCATCATTGTTGTCATTACTATTAGCATCGCCATCACCACTGACCAGGCTCATCTTCATCATCATTATCATCATCACATAAGGGACCAGAGTTTTGTGTGCACAGATCTATGTATTATTTGAGGTATGGCTGGGCCTAAAGTTCAAATGATGATGAAATATTGAAGCGTCCAAAAACTTTGTCATCAGAAACACCATGTTGGGCTCTACACACTAACCTCAGCACGTCACATCACATGAACAGTGCAGTTGAACTGCTTTTAGAATATTAATTTTATTGATGTATCTATCTGTCACAGAAGTGCTGAGGCTCTTTGAAATTAAAAGATTATCTCACAACCACCACCAAGTAGATTTATGAACCACATGCAGCTTCACAATTATTTCCAATGTTCCTGCACAAAGGGTGTGTGGTGCCTGTTGCCACACCACAGCGGTTGAGAAATAGAGGGGCACTGGGACTGCTGTGTAGGAAAGCACTAATTCCTTCATTTCATGTAATTATGGAGTCTAGAAGATGGACCTGTTAGATTTATATGCGCACCGGCACGTCCTGACACAAGAATCTTATGACATGTACTAAAAGGGGCATTTGTCTCTGAGCTGACACAAATGTATGCAGCACACTGCCTATAGCCCAGTAATTACAGCCCGTCCTGTTATTCACGCTCATGAGTTGCCTCCTGTGTTTCAATAAATGTGACTGTCAAATGCATCCTTTTCCCTTGATTTATTCGTTTAACTTTTAGGTTTGCAAGTTATCAAACTGGTTCCTTGTAATTATACACGTAAAAGGGTGGTTTATTTCTGAGCAATACTTTTGTTCTTTGTACGGCAAACACAGCAATGGAAATCAAGAGAATATTTGCAACCAAACATTTTATGCATCTGTATTCATATTCTATATGTAATTTTTTACTGTAACAGCATAAGAAATTAGAATAATTACTGTTCCTTAACAAACTTTCAAAATTCCATCTGGGAAAAATCAATTTGTGGAGTCAATCCAATTCTCCCGTGTGGATCAGAGGATGGCAACTTCTGTTCCTTTCCACATTATTTATTAGATCTCCATGTTTTTTTTTTTTTTTAATTACCCCACTGAGTGTTTTACAGATTTGAAAAACCATTAGAAAAATCAATACTTTGCTTTTAGGTGATGAATTAATAAATGGATGGTGAAATTTAACCGCAGGATGCATTAATAATCACACTGACCACAGCTCTGCACATCTCTCATCTGTGATGGGTTGATCGGATTTTATCAGCTTTATCGGTGTTTATAAAAAAACAAATGAATTTGAGAGGCCAGTCAAATTATATAATTATGTAAATAATCAAACACTTACATAAACTACGGTATTTGAGAAAGTCTTTGGAAGTGTTTCACCTCGTCAGTCCTCATGAAATGCTGCAGTATTGCACTAGTAAAATCTTATTCTCTTCTCTAGTCCATAACAACACAAGTGTGTCCATGCTCGACACCACACTTCATATTTTTTTTTACCCTTTAACATCTAACCTCTACGGAAGCCCTGAAGCGCAACCTAAAAAAAAAAAAGTCAGTAAAAAAAAAAAAAAAAAAAAAATCTAGCAAATCTAGATTAAAGTCGAAATGTTTCGAGATTAAAGTCGGAATGTTTCGAGATTAAAGTTGAAATGTTTCGAGATTAAAGTCGAAATGTTTCGAGATTAAAGTCGAAATGTTTCGAGATTAAAGTCGGAATGTTTCGAGATTAAAGTCGAAATGTTTCGAGATTAAAGTCGAAACGTTTCGAGATTAAAGTCGAAACGTTTCGAGATTAAAGTCGAAACGTGCATTCAGTGCGCGTCCACTGGCTCAGAGCGCGCGCGTGTGTGTGTGAAGTCGAACTGCCATGGATAAACAAAAAAATAGTAGCTTTTTACTTTTATCTGGGCTTTCAACAAAATTCTACACACGTCACACGTGCTATAGTGGCAGTGTTTCTGGGGTGTTTTCGTGCTCGTCTAGTCAACACTATCTGGGTCGAGAACACAACAGTAACTGTTCGGTCTCCCTCTTCACCTCTGGATACGCTCTGGATACATTTTAAGTGCATCATTCTGTATCCAATCATTTGGCCGGATCCTGTGATTTCCTAAGATTTAATAACCACTTGTGGTTGAGGGGAGATTCTCTGATATGATTTTGTAAAGCACTTTGTATATGAAAGCCCTATCCATTCATTCATTCATTCGCACACTCGCTATCGCGTAGAAGCTGCGCGTGTGTGCTTTCCATTGTCTCACATTGCCGCACACACAGGCATTCATAATGGCTAATAGCGAGTTTCACACTGTGTGTGTCTCTGTGTGTGTGTGTGTTTTGTTTCATCAAAGGAAATTCAACAGGTGCCAATCTACCAGCAGGCTACCATTATAGGACGTTATAAAATATACTGCGCCGGAATAGACTTTAGCCTATAGGAAAACCAACACGGAAACACAGTCTGGATGGAGAAATCCAGCTTTATGAATGAATGAATGAATGAACACACGCGCACGCTCTGAGCCAGTGTACGCGCACTGAATGCACAATGTTTTGACTTTAACCCATTTAAGCCCACCGGCAACTATAGTTGCCGCTTTGTATAGTTGTCATTTTCCTTGTGTAAGTATTTTTCTAGATGTTATCCATGTTGAATGTCGCAATGTCATGCAAGGAAACAACCAAATAAAGGATTTCAAGAAAAAAAAAAAGGTATTCACTTCCTTCCTGTCACATGAGGCTGTCAACTTCCTACCCCTACTTCCAGGAAGCATGGCGAAGACAAACCCTCCCAAAGAAAGCAAATTTTCATATTACTAATAAGTATTTTTTGTTGACATATATATATCAATATAATCATGAAGGTCTCTAGAATCCTCTAAACAAAACAAATCTTACAATAGATCTATAGTTTTTTGTATACTTAGTCAAAAGTGCAAGCGGCAACTATAGTTGCCGGTGGGCAAATGCCTTGTAAGTACATATATCATGGGGAAATGGGGTATACTGTGTTAATAGGTTAATAATTCAAGGTTATTGGACTTGTTTAATAAGTTTACCCTTTTATGCACTGTTATTTTAGTTTTTTGCCATTTTGCCATTTGTTTATATATATATATATATATATATATATATATATATACATACATTATACATATATACACATTATGCAATATGCATATACATATATATACACTTTGCAACAAATTACATTTTTGATATATGCATATCTACATATTATGAAATCATAATTATAACAATATAAGTTACTTTTTGTCAAAGTTTAGCAGTTTTTGTACTGAAAAAAAAAAATATCAGTTTTTCAATAATGTTACATTATGATTAGAACCAAACCTGATCAGGATGTTACAAAGAGAAAAGTTGCAGTCTTTAGAGTTTATAATTTATTTCAAACATCTTTTTTTCATATAATTCAAAAAATTGTGTGAAGTGTGCCACCAAATTTCTGTGTTCTTTCTGATTTTGAGGATGAATTTTGTCCATTGACAAAAATCATTTGATTCGATAACATTATTGAAAAACAGATTTTTTCCAGTACAAAAAATGCCTAAACTTCGACAAAAAGTTACTTTTATTGTTATAATTGTGATTTCATAATATCTAGATATGAAAACAACTGGAAAAACTTGTGAAAATATGTCTTTCATTTAGTCAAATATAGCAAATCGCAAATAGTGGAGCTCTGCAGCCATCTACTGGTTAAAGTGATAATTTGTTACTTTTAAAACGGCATTTTCCAAAAGATTGGCAAAAATCTTACACTAAACCATGTCAAATTGTCCATGTTATCCCCATAAATGAAAGTTAGAAATGTGGGTCAAAAAGACCCCAAACAGCACACAAGGTTTAAGACAAACGGATTTGTTGTTTGTTGTGTTTTTATATTCAAGACATTATAAGCTATAGATTCCGCTTTTTGGGTTCGCATCAAACATTCTTCGACTTTTATACACAATAAATTTGTTTATGAATAAAGATTGATCTGTTGAAAGCAGTTATTTTGAGATAGATGCCAAATGTTCTCCTCCTATTCATATTTAACATTGATGGGGTTCATACAACATATTTGCCCACCGGCAACTATAGTTGCCGCACATTAAAATACGATTTTCAAGAAGAAAAAAAAAAAAACCTGAGGAAATAAATGCAGAACATGTTCACATAGGACATTATTAACACGACTATATGCATGAAACCATTCAGAAAAATTTGGGCACAAATGGGTTAATCTCAAAACATTTCGACTTTAATCTCGAAACATTTCGACTTTAATCTCGAAACATTCCGACTTTAATCTCGAAACATTTCGACTTTAATCTCGAAACATTCCGACTTTAATCTCGAAACATTTTGACTTTAATCTCGAAATGCTAGATTTTTTATTTTTTTTACAGATTTTTTTTTTTTTTACAGATTTTTTTTTTTTTTTTACTGACTTTTTTTTTTTTTTAGGTTGCGCTTCAGGGCTTCTGTAAACCTCTTTCTTAATGAAGGCTATAAAGTAGTGAATGATACTGTCAGCATACCGAAATTGACTGTGATTTAATGCAATAGAGATATGATTTAATTCAGAGCAGCATTAATTTGCCGTTCAGGCAGAAGGAGACAGTGAGGATGGTATGTTTTTCATGGACAATTGGAAACCCACAAGGACAATGAGTAAAAAGCCAGCACAATGTTTCAAGCCTCTCATTAAGGTGGTAAGGCTACACTGATTCCTTTAGGGTGATAGAAGACCATGTTGGGACTTGGGGCTTGTAATTACCAGCTCATTGTACATCATCCTTTACTTGTGGGTCTGTATTTCATACCATATGTTAAAATATTATGAATTTAATATTTCAATGAACGTACATTTCATGAAAGCATGAACTTTGAATTTACATCACTTTTTAATTTACTAAAATATTTCAACTCACCCCTAATTTTGTAGAAAGAAAGAACAATATGTGTGCAGTGTTTCGAAAAGGAATGTCAAAGATTTAGTATGACTCCTCTAAACAAAACATACTTCAAACAATCTCTTGACTTACAGTATGTAAAAAAAAAAGCCAAGATAAACATTGCAAAAAAAAAAAAATCTAAAAAAAAAAAAACTAATTTCCTTTCTAGTGATCAGATTTCCCCACAACAATTAAGAGACTAGCAACCTGAAATTAAATCAAAGGTTTAATTTGAATATTAAGCCTGGGAAGATTGTGTGTATTTAATCATGCCTAAAGCAATGCAGTCAACCTAATAAAACATTGATCCATTTATCTGACCTCCAGTGATTAAATCAGGATGAAAAAGTTTTGCTCTGACACAACAGCAACATCAGAGGTAATAGGAAAGGAATAGAAGCCATCTACATACATATATTTGGTTAAAAAAAGGCAGGAATTAATGATGCACTCCACATAAATAACAACACATGGGAAATGAATATTACCGCAAGGGACATTATTGTAACAAATAGAGTCATTCCTCCACTTCCCACTTAACCTTCCATTCTAGCCACATGCTTCATGAGGCCGAAGTGCAAAACATGGCAACCCATCAGTGTCTGCTAAAGCAGGACGAGTGTTTCTCTGAGTCTTTGTACCCTGAGAGTAACAGTCACCAATTATTCATGACCAAACAGTAGAGGTCATTCAAGTGTGTTTTGTGCAAACCTGTAAGATGTTACTCGCTCTCACACACTCTCTTTGCGTGTCTTTGCATGTTTTCTATATTGGAGGTCAGCAGTAAAAGCATCAGGATAAAAGCACTAGGGCTTTGACTTTTGGTTCGTCCTCTGGGCAGACAAATACAGAATATTTACCAGTGGGAGAGATGCTGGGGATGGTAGACTGTGAAAGCAAAATAGGTCATTTAAAGTATTAATAAACAGTCAAGGAAAATATTAAAAAAACAAATGTGAATGTGAATATTTTTGTCTTTTTTTTTTTTTTTTTTGTAAAGAAAATTGTGTCCAGTATATATCAGTCACCTTGACTAAAACCTATGTGATATGAGTGTGGCAAATGACATCTGTCATAAAGCATGAATGAAGTGAATTGGGGTCACTCCTCTATTGTACGACTGCCGTAGGTTGATTACACTGTCAATCAAAGTCAACAACTGTCTTAAATTTCATATGGCCTTCTTAGGGTCCAATTGATGATCTGTTTTAGAGCAAACATGCAACAAAATTAGACAGACAGAGAGACAGATAGAATGATAAATATAACAGTAGATAAAACAATATAAATGAGATAGATAGATAGATAGATAGATAGATAGATAGATAGATAGATAGATAGATAGATAGATAGATAGATAGATAGATAGATAGATAGATAGATAGATCTTTGTGACCTCTGTGTAAGTTCATGTGCTGTTTTATTTGGTGATTTAAACATGCTTTCTCTCATTAACATATATATTAAGTTTTCATTTCCTCTTGTTTCCTCTGTGAAATAGAGCCGGCTGCTCTGAGTCACGGGAGCACAGCACACGTCTCTTGGGCTGATGATAACCATTTTTCATTTCCCTGTCCTGACAGAAGGCAGTTTCAAGTCATCGGGAGAGAGGTCACACCTCTGATGCAAGACTTCCGTAAAAAAGGTTATAGGCCTACTCACTAAAACATTTGTTTGTCTTTGTGTATTTACTTTTTGTGGCATCTCTTAAAGGACAAATAGCAAATAGCAATCTAGACTGAAGAGTGGCTTGACACGCCAAAGGAATACAATTTGTTTTGTTTGATTTCTCATCTTAATGGGATAGTGAATTTCATGGAGGCAAGCTCCAGAGGATTTCTGCTCATATATGTACCGTCATAAGAAATTCTATTAGATGTGAAAGTGCACTGAAAAATGAATGATTTTTTTAGAGAGGTGAACTGTTGGACCAACGTGACTGCCAGTCACCTTGTGAGTTCAAGGACTCAACGAGATATGGAAACATTTGCCTTGTGTTTGAACAGTTCTTGTTGGCTTATGCTCAAATTGCCAGGCCTGACCTTTCCCCTTCCTGGTAAAAATACATCCACAAAATTGGAGAAGGGTGGAAGCTGGGGAATATGTTTGTGCTCCCATAGCAACAGCTCTATCATTCAAAATCTTATCAGAAAAAAAGTGTGAATAATGTTCTGGTGTGACATTAACCTGATAAACATGACATTGGTCCACTGAGGCTGAACACAATGGTAACGTCCAGGATTTCTCTGCTCATTCTTTGAGTGATACACATTGTGTTTTCCCAAAATCAATAAACAGTGTCATCATTTTAATCTATTTAATTGAATTGATATTAAACCTTTTATTGTGTGATTAAAAATTGTGATGTTACTTGGATCTTTTTTACAGTTTAGGATGAAAACAACCTTTTAACCCTATATATATATATATATATATATATATATATATACAGTACTGTGCAGAAGTCTTAGGCACACTAGTATTTTCGCCTCAAATTAATGGTTTTAAGCCAGTTATTTATATATTTTGTTGTAGTGTCTCAGTAGGACATATCAGTTTACATTTCCAGACATTAATTGTGCCACTAATTGTAATAATCCAGTGAAATTTTTGAATGCACAAGGATTATGACAACAGCCAATGCTCCACACGGAGGTCGGATCTCACCATCATCGTGTGCATCTGAAATTATATGAAGAAAAAGAAAAAACAGAGACTAAGACCAGAAGTGCATTGTTTTGTTTTTACAGTTAGAGTATTTGATCGTAATAATCCAGATAATAGCTATAAAATAACAGTATTTTTCTGTAAAACATTTAAGATTTTTTTGTAAGATTAAGTTGTTTTTACGCTTAATTCAATTTGCAGTAATTCAAAGGCATTTGTTTGGCACCATATACTGCCAGTCATTTGACCCTTTTTTACGATTTTATTTTTTACAGTGTAGACAATCTTTGGCTGAGATACAACTATTTGAAAATCTGAAATCTGAGGGTGCAAACAAATCAAAATGTTAAGAAAATCGTCTTTAAATTGTAAAAAATGAAGTCCTCGATTTTGCTGCATCCACTCACAAAAACACATTTTTTATGTATTTACGGTAAAGTAAAGGTAAATGGAACATGATTTTTACTTAATACCCTAATGTTTTTTTGGCAGAAAAGAAAATTTGATAATTTTGACCCATATAATCTATTGTTTGCTATTGCACTATAAAAACATATTGTTGGTTTAACTTAAAAAAAATAAGTAACCAGGCTGCCTTAAAATTTTAAGTTCATTTAAATGGAAAAATTGAGTTAATGAAGGAGATTAATTTAAGTTTATTTGACAAAAGAAAAAATGGAAAAAATGTTGTGATTACAAATCATGAATATATATATATATATATATATATATATATATATATATATAAATTAATTTATTTATTTTTTTGTTAAAGTGCACAAATATACTGTGCGACTTATGACTGGTTTTGTGGTCCAGGGTCACATATTTGAAAGTGACACTTCATCAACAACTCAGTTCGCATTTTGTATTTCATGTATATTACTTTGTTAATTTTCTTGAATTATTGAGAAGTTCAAGCATCATTTGATATCAAGATAAATGTCAGTGTGCATGTCATTGTCATACACCAGGTATTAAAGTCCTGAGATCGTCTTAATGGCATGATATAATGGTCCATATCTCTACTCAGATATGGGTTTTCCCTCATATTAAATTTATGCTGGTTTTTAGTTTTTACCTCTGACGGCTGTATGGAGCAGTATATGTCTCGTGAATCAGCCCATTATACTATGTGTTTAATAATATGTTATTTACTGCCTGTGAGTGGTCGGATTGGACTTACGGAGGTTCATTTCACTCTCATTTGTGAAGGAGCATGTGGTCCCAAGTACATAAGTGCAAAATTTGCCACTGAAAATGGAAATTAGACCTGATTCAGTGGGCGTGAAGTAAGTCGTCAAATTTCCAAGATTGAGAGCCTGTCATTAAATGTGCAATTTATGGCAGGCATTACAGGCACACTTTCTGATTTCTGGAATGACATAAAGCAACGTACGCGGGCAAACTGAATCTGGGTGAGCAGAAACAAAGGAAACCATTCAGAACCTTGTACAAAAATGTGAATACAAGTCTTAAATTAGACCTGGCTTCTAAAAAGCATTGTATTGTATCTCTGTAGCGTTTAGCCCTGTAGTGTTATTAGGAAGAATGTTTAGAAAGGACTTCTGGTTTGACGGACATGTCATTGTCAATAGGCAAAGAGAAGTTGAGCCACCGTCATGAATGTGTTGGTTTATCTGTCATTGCTTTTTCTCTTTGCCCTCCCTTTTCTGACATTATCATCCCAGGAGGAATTGCTCTATTCTTCAAGCTGTCTATTTGTGCTGATGGTTCCTGATCCCCCTCTCTAAATGGAGGTAAGGAAAGGGCAGTAGAGTCACAAACAAAAACCCTATTTATACGGTACACAATGGTATCAGGCTAGCCATGCTGATGGAATGACCCTAACAGTGTGGAGGTGAGACATCACCGTCAGCAGCCTACGCCACACTCGTCTGAATCCAGCAGATGTTAGAAACCACCCATTTGTCTGTTTACTTACTTTTATAGTTATAAAAAAATTCTCATATTTGCATTACTGATGTAAAACAAAGTCTCAATATTTAAATCGTATTATTGAAACATGGGCGTATCTATAGCACAAATTTAATTTCTCGTACTATTTATAAGCCAAAAATAGTTTTTGTGTGCATATGATATGCACTTTATGGTGTGTAATACACACACACACACACACCCCACACTGTCACAGTCCTCGTCTGAACCATTCTGTCTTCGTCATCTCACTACACTTCCCAGGATCCTCTTGTCTCCACACCTGAAGTCACTTCCTCAATCATCTACCTGTTCATTGTCCTGTTCATCTGTGTCACCTGCTTCACCTTGTTATGTTTAATTCATGCTTGTATTTAGTTTGGTTCTGTTCAGCCTGTCCTGGTTGGTTGTTGTGTATGTTACATGGAGTTTTGTGAGTGTACCTTCTGCCTGTCTGTACCTGTTTTGATTTTGAGTAAATCTTTGCATTGGAGCCTTTTGCCTCAGTCTCTCTTTACCTACACTACAACCGTGACACACCTACCCAAATCATTTGCATGCAAAAACTATTTTTGGCGTATAAATGGTACGAGAAATAAAATTTGTGCTACAGATATGCCTTTTTATTTCATTCCCCCCCAAAAAATAATAATAATTCACGTATTAAATTTATCAGAAGCTTTAGTAATATAGACATTTTATTTGATGTGCTATATTTTTGTACACTGTCAGACTTAGAAAATTAAATCCAAACAACACTTTAATAATAATACTCAAGAACCAGGTAAATAGGCAGGAAAACACACTGAAAGTCTATGAGCAAAACGTCTCGGGTTATGACTATAACCCTTGTTCCCTGAGAAGGGAACGAGACACTGCGTCGAGAATCGACACTTTGGGGACGCTCCCTAAGCGTGCGCCTCTGAAGTATGAATGAAACTAATCCAATCCTGATTGGTGTTGCGTCGTGACGTAACATGTGACGGCATACCCGGAAGTATAAAAGTGACGTTGTCACAACACACACTAGCCTCGCGATGAAGCAAGACGCTCTAAGGCCTAAAGGGGGCGTGGCAGAACGACGCAGTGTCTCGTTCCCTTCTCAGGGAACAAGGGTTATAGTCATAACCCGAGACGTTCCCTTTCGAGGGAACTCTACACTGCGTCGAGAATCGACACTTTGGGGAACGAGTGCCCACTAGGCCACGCACCGAATAGGCCTGTCCTGGAGTAAAACTGTCTAGGCACTCAGCAAGGACTGAGCACCTGTGCACCGGGTGTACTGGGAAGGTGGAGACTGTAAAATTTTATGAAAGTATGTGGGGTAGCCCAGCCGGCTGCCTCGCAGATCTCCTAAAGAGGTACTCCCGAAAGAAGGGCCCTAGAGGAAGCCATGCCTCTAGTTGACTGTGCCCACAAGGTAAAAGGTGAAGGCAAACCGCGCACCTTGTAAGCCTCAGTAATAGCCTGGACGATCCAGTTGCTAATAGTTTGTTTGGTTGCCGGGAGCCCCCTCTTAGGTGACCCAGAACATACTAGTCCAATTGTTCCAACCTTCTCCAAGAAGAGGACCCCTCAAGGTACAAGCTCAAGCTCTGACTGGGCAGAGCAAGTGAAGCCTCTCCACTTCCGCCGACACATGAGGTGGAGGATGGAATGCCTGAGGGACTATAGAATGAGCCGTATTCGATGGAACTTTAGGCACGTAGCCCGGACTCGGGTGTAAAAAGGCCTTCACTCTGCCAGGGGCAAACTCCAAGCAAGCTGGCATTACTGCCAGGGCTTGGAAATCTCCCACCCTCTTAAGTGAGGTAATTGCTAAGCGAAAAGCCATTTTCAGTGTTAAGTCCTTAGGCGAAGCCGACTCTAGAGGTTCGAAGGGGGCACTCTACTTTTGGATAACCCCTCCAGAACTATTGCCAGGTCCTAGGCAGGAACCCTGGACCTGGCTGCCGGCCCTTATCCTCCAAGTACCAAGGATAAACCGAATGACCAATTGGTGCCTCCCCAGAGGCCCATCACTTAACGGTGCATGGACACCCTAAGCGTGGACGGGGAGAGACCCTTAGAGAAACGATCTTGGAGAAATCCCAGAACTGAAGCCACCGGGCAGTTTACTGGATTTAACCCAAGTTCTCTACACCAAGTGACAAACACATTCCACTTGAGGTCATATAATCTCCTGGTGGATGGAGCCCAAGAGCTAAGTATGGTTTTCTCAACAGGATGTCTGCCCCCTGATTCTGAACCCCCGGAATATACATTGCTCTGATAGAGAGTATTTTCCCTTGGGACCAAAGGATAATCTGATGCGTCAGTCTGCACAGAGGGCGCGATCTGATTCCCCCTTGTCGGTTCAGATAGGCTACCACTGACCGTACTAGGACTTTGATGTCTGGGAGGAAGCTCCTCAAAGCCCTGAACACAACCATCATCTCTAGGCAGTTTATATGCCAAGAAAGATGATGGTCCTGCCATAGACCCCTGGCAAACGGTCGTCCATGACCGCGCCCCAGCCAGTGAGGGAGGCGTCTGTCGAAACGGTTTCCCGGCGACATGACACTCCCAACACTGGCCCAAGGTTTCTTCCATATTCTCAGAGAACAAAGGCATCTGCGCGTTACTCTGATCATACGAAGCGGATTCCCTCGGGAGAAAACCCCTTGGTCTTTAACCACCACTGAAGGGGCCTCATGTGTAGCAGGCCCCAAAGGAATGATGTTGGATGTCACTGCCATGAGGCCCAGCATTCTTTGAAATTGCTTCACAGTGATGGCCTGGCCTAGCTTTACCCTGGATACCATCGTCAAAATTGACTCGATACGTGCGGGAGACATGCGTGCCTACATCGTAATCGAGTTCCATATGACTCCCAAAAATGTCGTACACTGGGATGGTTCTAGCACACTCCTCTTTGCATTGAGTCTCAACCCCAATTTCAGAATGTGGCCAAGGACGACATTTCGATGCCGAACTGCCATTTCCCGAGACTGAGCCAGAATGAGCCAGTCGTCGAGATAAATCAATATATGGATGTCTTGAAGTCTCAGTGGAGCAAGGGCTACATCCATAAATTTGGTGAATGTGCAGGGAGAGCGTGCTAGGCCGAACGGAAGAACCCGATATTGGTAAGCTTCGAAAGCGAACCTCAGGTATCTCCTGTGACATGGAAGGATGGAGTGAAAATAGGCGTCTTTTAGATCTATCGTGACAAATCAGTCCTCTGATCTGACTCACGATTACTGGAGTTAACCGTTCGAACCTGCACCTCCCTATTCAGAGATCGGTACAAAACCCCGAGATCTGGAATTGGCCTTAACCCCCAATCCTTCTTTGGAACTATAAAGTACCGGGTGTAAAACGCGGACCCCCTGTCTGAAGGAAGAACACGTTCTATGGCTTCCTTTAGCAGCAGAGTTTGAACTTCTTGTTCCATCACCTGAGCCTGCTCTGGGACCACTGTAGTCTGTACCACCCCAGAGAACTTGGGGGGCGGTGTGCAAACTGCAGTCTGTACCCTGATTCTATTATATGTAGGACCCATGCAGATATGTTGGGAAGATGATACCATGCCTCTACAAAATATACTAGGGGTACCAGCCTCTGGAGAGTGGCCTCTGTTTTTTTTTTTTTTTTTTTTTTTTTTTTTTTTTTCTGTTTTGTCTTTCGAGAGCATCTTTCTCGACTTCCTGAAGCGGAATACCGGCAGGCTGTAGTCGATATGGATGTTTTGACCATAAACGATGCTTCGTTATAATATTTTCGCTGGAAACCGATGTGGCCCGAAGCGTCACTGACGGCGGGCAACATACATCGTTTCCTGTTTAAAAATATTCAGGCCCCATATAGATATATTGGAAGGTGTAGCCATTCTGCAAAATCTACTAAGGGAACCAGCCCCTTGAGACCGACCTCGGGTGTCTTTCGAGTCCCTGAAGCGGATGACCGGCAGGAAAAAGTCGAGAAAAATTTTGTGACCACAGTCGGGGTGAACGACACAGTGTGCGTTCGCTGGAAATCGATGTAGCCCGAAACGTTCAAAACGGCGGGACAACATATATATTTTATATATATATCTTATATATATTTATTTATTTACTATATATATATATATATATATATATATATATATATTATTTATTTATTCCTAAACCTGTCGACGATAGAAGTTACAGCGCCGGAGAACAGGCCAGTTTCCCTTATTGGAAAGGAGACTCGTAATTTTCACGAGAGAAAATTTGCCTCGACAAACGAGAGATCCGAGTCAAAGTTTCCGTATTGCAATGCAGACCTTAAATCTATGCGCTGCAGTCACAGAATCTTTATTGCAGAGTAGACTCGTAATCTACACGCTGCCTCGGCAAACGCAAGAATTTAGGACACTGGGTTTGGAAACACGGGACGAATGCGGTTCATCCCCTGATCTCATGATCTTTTAGTGGAGATCGGGGAAAAACGGCAAACTCCGGCGCTGAGGCTGTGACCCGTGCCGCAAGAAACGCAATTTATTTAAACTTGCGTTCCCTCCTCATTTTGTGGCCAGCTGAAGTTCAGTCTGGCCACGGCACGAGTCACAACCTCACCAGTTCCTCATATGCTTGGCCGTGAACTGGCGCGCCTAACTCACGGTCATCCGTATCGATACTGAGCACGTCTACTTCCTTGGAAGCAGAGAGCCTGAGTATCGGGACCTGATCGTGGTCAGAAGAAGCCGCGGCGCGGACTTCTGCACCACTCACAGGGGCTACGGGATCATCAGACGATGAATGAGAAAGTGCCTCAGCAGTCTCATTCTCGTCTGCAAGATCCCGCTGTGAACCCCACGATCTCAATCGCCGCGCCGCCTCAACGGACGCGGGACCAGAAACGCAGGGAACGCAAGCCTGACCGTGCTCATCAAAGCACGCCAGCCGGGAGCGCAGCACTCTAATAGGAAGTGCTTTACAGTCTGCACAAGTCATGCTGCGCTCCCAAACAATTTACACACAAAGCATGTGCGTCCCCACCTGTCACATAACGAGGGCAGAGATGCACACATGTTTTTAAATTGTTCGCTGGCCATTTCCAGTTCAAACTGAGTGACAAACAACACCAAATAAGACAGACAGTTTCAACATAAAGCGCTTGCTGAAGAGCGAAAGCTAGTGTGTGTTGTGACAACGTCACTTTTATACTTCCGGGTATGCCGTCACATGTTACGTCACGACGCAACACCAATCAGGATTGGATTAGTTTCATTCATACTTCAGAGGCGCACGCTTAGGGAGCGTCCCCAAAGTGTCGATTCTCGACGCAGTGTAGAGTTCCCTCGAAAGGGAACTAATCCAAACTGGACATAACAGTTTCGATTATCTTTTTTTTTTTTTTCAGTCTTCTTCATGTGGGAATGTGTGTGACTGATAAGGCCTATTCTGGATGGACACACTTTAGAACACTAAAGGCACAAAAAGGATACTGGTATGACTCTTTCTCCCCGACACTGTGTGGACTTTCTATGAGCTTGGTTGATTGCTAAGCACCAGTTTGATCTATCCTCAGTTCTGGAATTCACTAGCAATTTCTGTGAAAAATGGCTAAGTGTAAGTGTAACTTTCGATAATTATTGTGTACCTATAATGTACGTATATGTGTAGGTGTAAGGTAACAATATGTAAAATTTGGGTAACAACCTAGCCTGGCTAATGTCAGACCACGTCTCATTGACATTGAGACATGGTCTGGGAACCACATGTTCATTTTCTCGTATTTGAGGCATGGTTTACGAATACCCAGAACCATTTATTGGGTGCTAAAAATGTCTATCAAATTCACCTGTACGTAGCTCATAGCCAATCGTTTCAATTATACCAGATGACTTATGTAGAACGAAATTAATTAGATGAGGAAGAAGTTAATGGGTCAGAGATTTATTTGCGTTGCATTTGCTAAACTACTAGAACAATATCTAAGGCTGCATCAAAAGGTAACGTCGCGTCTGCTGCCATTTTTGATTCCTAAGCAAACTGCTTCGGTGTGTCGCATAGACGTTGTCATCGTCTTGCTGCTCCCTCCTCATTATGTGATTGGTCCCCTCGCTGAGGTGAAAATTTGGTCTATGGTATCCAGACTGCCTAGCAGCGTGAATAAAATCGTGCTGCGTGAAGGCAGTATGTGTAAACCCAGGCTAGTAACAATCAGGAAAATTAACAAATTTATACTGTAAGTATTTTTTCAGCAGCGACAGATGAATCAACCATCCAACACAATTTCAGATGACAGGTGAATACAGAAGGATTAAACCTAACCTTAAATCTAGAAGAAACCGTTCTGTAGAGTGAATTGTTGCATGTGTACAAATAAACCTAGCAACATGTTTTGCCGTTTTAGGGGATCTTTTTGCAACACCTACTGTTTGAAATGTATGTAAATTTAATATTTAATACATGCATGTACATTTAAGTGTACAATAATTCAAATGCATAGTTTCCATATTTCACAGCTGTGTAAGTAAATGAAGGTTATTGTTTCAATGCACTGTAACTACTTTAATTGCCCTGCTTCCTCAGGTGATTCTATCCCTTTACTAGAAAAAATGAAACGTGTAGTGGAGCGCCAGCTATTGCATGTAGCAATTTGCAGCTGTGGATCAGAGTCAAAGACCAAACGTACTCCCTCCGGGGGTCTGCAGGTGAGAACATCTCAGGGCAAGAGAAACTGAAATTACAAATTCCCAATGAAATGAAATTTGCCACCTTTGTCAGTGATGGACCCTCTTGACTTTTTGAGGAAGACTTGTGAGACAGATGAAAAGATTCTTTGCAATGCAGAATTGGTAGAGACAGAGATGGTAATACATATTTCTAAGCATGGTAAACTGTTGCATGGCATCGACGATGGCAGCGCACATAGAACATTAAAAATTAACAATGAAAAGTGCCAATTGTCACTTCTCTTATAAAATAGCATGTTTTTTTCAGTGTAAACTCTAAAAATAGATCAATCTAAAACAACGTTTAAGATCAAACATGTTGAAGATTAGCTGATGGGCTGTCGATTCTTTAAATAAGCTATTCCCTCACAAAGTGGTTTATTCAGTGTAGTGAAGCCTCTCCTCCATTGACAAACATAAAATAAAAAAAGGCCTATTGTCATTACGCTGTTTTTGGCCAAGGTTTCAGGCTTGCCATCAGGGTGGCTTATAGGATGTATGTGCAACAGCTGGAGAATACCCATAATGCAGTTTCTGTGCTGAATTGAAAATGGCACCCACAGCTGAATCATCCATCCCTCCATTTTCCAAACTGCTGGACCAATGTGTCATCTTTGCTTTGCTCCCGTTTGCCTGTGTTTTAATCATTGTCCTTGGTTACTTATTGCAATCTTGTGTGTTACTATCCATTAGTTCCCTTGTTACCTTCCAAAGGATCCTACTGCTAGGAATATTGTTATTTATTTTCTATTATGTTTCAGTTGAGCATTATTTATTTAATTTCACTGTGGATTATTTGGTAAATCAGTCGCAATTTCTTCCCAGGCTTTGCAAACAGACTTTTACGATATGGACTGTACAGTAATGTCACTCACAACATTAATAACAGTAATTAAGAGATGGAAAAGGGAAGAGAAAGTGCAGTTCTAGAGAGAATCTTTAATTATTTTGCACAACCCCAGCCTAAGAATGTAAAAGTTTTTTTATGTAATGGATAAATACAAATACCAACAAAAAATAATGTTGTCCTTCCTTGGTTTCAAAATGTATTGTGGCTGTATGAGATGGCCTGCCTGAATGAATATGAGATTTCTCGGCTTGAAATTATGTTCCGATCCAGCCCTGTTGCACTTTGATTGGCCTATTACGTTATTAATGCCATGAATCCTGTCTCTCATGTGTGCATTCTGCATCCACAACACTGTGATCGACATGACACATCCCTTTTTTAAAATATAGGAAATAATGAATACAAAATGGGATAATATGCAATCTTCTCACTTTCCCAAAACACTTCATGCTTGCAATTAGTGTTCTTTTAATTCTGTCAAAGGCCTATCTGTGGTGTTCAGATTTCTATTGGTCATACTTATTCCTGTAATGCAAAGTCAGGTCAAAGTTCACCATACTTGAACTTTCAGATGCAATAAAATAATAAAAACTTGTCTGCAAGTTACTAGACATTTGATCCATAGACTTTCATTCTGGATGCGGGAGACCAGACACACAAGCTCAAACTAAGAAGTTAGTAATTTGTCGTCATCTAGAGACATCTAGTTTTTCTCACCACTAAGGTAAGTTTATCTGCACATTGCACTTTGTTATAGGAACTCTTGTTACTTTAAGTTTAAAAACCAGTTGTCTTTCTTGTCTAGGGGGAAGCATTTCAATTATCCTATAAATGCATTAAAAAAAATATTATTCAAAGCCAATCCATTTCCAAATTCAAAAGTTGCTGTGCAAGTTCCAAATAAATGTTAAACTCCAAAAGGGCACTTCAGCACAGCGTCTTTAAATAACATGCGACTGCTTCCTAGAAAATAACTCCCCGTTTGAATTTAATGCTTTGTCACACATAGCCTAGGTGACAATATAGGAAAAAAAATAGGAAATAATACATACAAAATGGGATACTAATCTTCTCACTTTGCCGAAACACTTCTTGCAATATAAAGTTTGTGTTCTTTTAATGCAGTCAAACGCCAATCTGTAGTGTTCAAATTCTATTGGTCATAAATATTATCGTCATGCAAAGTCAGGTCAAAGTTCACCATACTTGAACTTTGAGATTCAGTAAAATAATAAAAACTTGTCTGCAAGTTACTAGACTTTTGCTCCAAGCTGAAACTAAGAAGTAATTTATTGTCATCTAGTCTTCTAGTTTTGCTCACTAAATCTGCACTTTGTTATAGGAATAACCTCTTGTTACTTTAAGTTTAATACACAGTTGTCTTGTCTTCCTTGCCTAAACCACATATGGGAAGCATTTAAATTATCCTAAATGCATTTTTAACAAAAAAAAATATTCTAATTTCCAGCTGGTACTGTGAGCAAGAGTCTCGAATAAATGTTCAATAAAAGTGCACTTCAGCAGGCCTACTGCGCCTTTAAGTAACTCCTCCCCTTTTGAATTTAAGTGAAAGTGCCAGTGCGCGAGCTTACGTGTTGGTGGGTAAAAAAAAACAAAACAAAAAAAAAACCCAATAAAAAACAAACAAACACTGTTCATCTATTGAATCATTATTGCTTTAATCTATACTAGATTACTAAACTACTATCCCCGCTGATGTTTTTTTATGTTTGAAATAACAGTCAGTAACCTATGTTTTTAAATAAGCCAACAATGGCTGCATATTACATCTTTCGATTTGACGTGCATTTTGTAAAGATTCAATAAGTAGGCAACATATTTGGTAACCTTTGTGTTGTAATGATACAGAAAAAGGTGACTATGCTCCCACGTGTATGTTCAATAAATTAACCGAAAAATTTAGATTTATTAATACTATTAAGATATAGGCATATACAATGATTTAGTAAAAAATGTCAAATATACTGTATTTTTATTCATGCATGTCGCATTGAGAGACCAGAAATTATTGCATAGGGTCCGTTATTATAACCGACAGTTTAACTAGGCCTACTTTAAATTGGCGTGTAAACGTAGTTTCGATATAGTCTTCTGTTCAGAGATGTGACAGTCCTACAAACCAGTAGCGAAGCCAGAAAAGAGACTTTGGGTGTGCATCTGAAAAAAACTGGGTGTGCCACATTTATTGGCAGACTACTGTGCAAAATTATTAACCATAACCATGCCCCACATAACCATAAAACTATATTAAAATATAACTATACATTACACTCAGGATCACCAATAACATAAGTTAAAGGGATAGTTCACTTTAAAATGAAAATTCTGTCATCCTTTACTCACCCTCAAGTTGTTAGTAAAAAAATTAAATAAAATAAAAATACCATGGAAGTCAATGTGGTTCCAGTTAACTGTTAAGAAATTCATACAGATTTGAAACAACTTGAGGGTGAGTAAAGGATGACAGAATTTTCATTTTAAAGTGAACTATCCCTTTTACATAGTGCCTATGGAGATGGTCACAGCAGCTTCTGTTTGCTGATTGGTTGGCAGTTAGAATGTCGGCAGATATTTTTTAACCCTCATGTTGTGTTCAAAACCCTATAACACTTGTGGTGTTCCCGGTCAAAAATGACCGGCCCATAAAAAATAGCTTATAAATCACTCATTATACCATATTTTCATCCAATCTTGGATTCAATCTTTTTGTCAACTTGTTCTCTTTCAATTAGGACTGGTTTTACATTTTGATTTGCATCTGAATAATCGTGGGCCTCATTTATCTGAGAGTAGGTATTTCATTTTTTGAGTGTTTTTTTTTTTTTTTTAATTTTTGAATAATTTTGGAAATATTAAATAAAATCTAAAAAAAATAGCTACTGTTCATCACACTAGTCTACACTAATGTTTCACCAGGAATTTTGTTTTGAAACTTTTGTTTTGTAAAAAATATGGAACATAGTCACACTTGTGGTGTTTTCGGTCAAAAATGACCGGCCTATAAAAAATAGCTTATAAATCACTCATTATACCATATTTTCACCCAATCTTGGATTCAATCTTTTTGTCAACTTGTTCTCTTTCAATTAGGACTGGTTTTACATTTCTGTTTGCATCTGATTAATCGTGGGTCTCATTTATCTGAGAGTAGGCATGGTCAAAAATTGTCACAATGGGCGACCATTGAAAGTGAATGGGAGAGACTGAAAATAACAGAACAATTTTGCTTTCAGGAGCATGTTCATTATTTTCATGTACACATATGAGCATGTGTGCTTGCAAACATTGAGCCCTTGGACCTGTGCATGTATCGATACATTTATACACACGCTACCCAGACACACACACACACACACACACACACGTTAAAACACACAAACTTTTTTGAGTATTACACACATTCTTTTCCACAGAGAGAAATGATCCTCCCCACTATTTTCTGAGTCAAAAATCTGATGAATAACATCATGTGCAGAGAGCTGCTTTGCCATTGTGCTGCCACAAATGAATGACAAGCAAGGTGCTGTGAGGCACTGTGCTATCACATGATGTGTAAATATTGTCTAGTTCTGTGTGAGAACCACTGTCTATGGTGAGAACCTCACAATTCCAAAACAAAATGTCATAATATTTTTTTCTGGAAGCTGTGATGAAACAAGAACATTAAAGAAAGATTATTTGGTAACACTTTATAATAACTACACGCTAATAATCATTAGTTGAGTAAACCATTAATTCATCATTCATAAAGCATTAATAGACATTAATAAGCAGTTCATAAATACAGCTATAAATGCTTTCTTCTTGATTTAAAAGTATATCTATAATTTGTTTAATAATTGTGTTTTCCTCCTTTATTGATGATACATTTATCATTTCTAAATGAAGAATTGCATTTTTTATGAACCAGTTATTTAAGAGTTTTCAGTGGTTCGTACGATTACTTAGAGCGAGTAAGTAAATGATTAATAAACTATTTAAATGTACATTCATACATCTTATTATTCAGACATATAGTGATGGTTACTTAATGTGTTAATAAATGCTTTATTAACATGTATTAATGCTGTAACTAAGGGTTAATTTGGGTAGTTATAAAGCATTTAGTAGTGGTCAGTTAACTATATTCGTGAGCTCATCTAAAGTGAGGACTAGTCATGCCTTGTAAAGCAATTTTAAAGGCTGTTAAATATTTCTATGTTCTGTATCACTGCGTTCTGTTTGTTACATTTTACTGTTTAGAAGATTGTCGAGTCTTTAAATCACCTTTATAAATGCTTTACAAAGCATGAATAGTCCTCACTTTAGATTAGGTCACAAAAATAGTTAACTGACCACTACTAAATGCTTTATAACTACCTGTATTTACTACATTTACTTACACTTATTAAGTGATCTTATGAATGACTGACAACTCTTAAACAACTGGTTTGTAAATAATGCTATACTTCATTTAAAAATTATTAATTGATCATTAACAAAGTATGAAAATACAATCATTAAACGCATTATAGATATGCTTATAAATCAAGAAAAAAGCATGTATAGCTATATTTATAAACTGCATATTATTGTCTATTAATGTTTTATAAATGATGAATTAACTGTTTACTCATGCTTAACTAATGATTAATAGCGTGCAGTTATTATAAAGTGTTACCGATTATTTTGAAGCCGGATCACTGCAGTCACGGCCAGTTTGTGTGTGTGTGTGTGTGTGTGTGTGTGTGTGTGTGGTAATGTCATGGATAAATGTATATTAGATGCAGGTTAGGGTAGGATCAAATTTCTCTCTGTGGAAAAGAATGTGTATTATACTCAAAGTTTCTGTGTTTTAACGTGTGTGTGTCTGGGTTGCATGTGTATAAATGTATTGATACATGCACAGGTCCAAGGGCTCGATGTTTGCAAGCACACATGCTCATATGTGTACATGAAAATAATGAACATGCTCCTGAAAACTAAATTGTTCTGTTATTTTCAGTCTCTCCCATTCACTTTCAATGGTCGCCCAATGTGACCATTTTTTTACCATGCCTACTCTCAAATAAATGAGGCCCACGATTAATCAGATGCAAACAGAAATATAAAACCAGTCCTAATTGAAAGAGAACAAGTTGACAAAAAGATTGAATCCAAGATTGGGTGAAAATATGGTATAATGAGTGATTTATAAGCTATGTTTTATAGGCCGGTCATTTTTGACCGGGAACACCACAAGTGTGACTATGTTCCATATTTTTTACAAAACAAAAGTTTCAAAACAAAATTCCTGGTGAAACATTAGAGTAGAGTAGTGTGATAATCAGTAGCCATTTAAAAAAAAAATAATATTTCCAAATTTACTCAAAAAATTAGATGCCTACTCTCGGATAAATGAGGCCCACGATTAATCAGAGGCAAACAGAAATATAAAACCAGTCCTAATTGAAAGAGAACAAGTTGACAAAAAGATTGAATCCAAGATTGGGTGAAAATATGGTATAATGAGTGATTTATAAGCTATTTTTTATAGACCGGTCATTTTTGACCAGGAACACCACAAGTGTAACAAGGTAACAGAACTCCCACAAAAAAATACGAAAATGTTCAAAAAACAAATGAGATATAGTTATACCGCTTGGGAACAAAGTCACTAAGTTTCAGTCCAAAGTGATAACATTAACTAGTATTTT
Source organism: Pimephales promelas (assembly GCF_016745375.1). The sequence goes on from NW_024121112.1 coordinate 1,121,690, forward strand.
CAGGAAAAAGAAAATCTTCTCCGGGTCAAATTGACCCGAACACCACATGAGGGTTACGAAAATAATTTAAAATGTAAATTAAAATTCAATATGATTTCAATATAATTTATAAAGGTTTTTAAACAAAGAAATGGAATATACGAAATGGTAAATGAAATAAAAGCAAATACATCTGTCAGTTATTGTGGCTGCGGTGTGTCATGTGACAATCATGACGCGTCGCCATGGAAAGAAGGTCAGTTAAAATTTCTTTAACTTACACTTGAAAGTATTGATTTAAAAATATATATTTTAAGTAATCAACAAAAACCCAAGTGCAGTATAACATTTTTAATGTAAAACACATCCATTATTAGGTGTGCCAGCTGCCACTGTGGGTGGCACCGGCACACCCGTGGCTATACCGCCAAAGCTTTATATATATGTATTTTTTTAATGACTGTCTTAAAATTCTAAACGAAAAAACGACTGCGTTAAAATGTTGGCTAGTGCCAGATCTACAGATGATGTTTTGCCAAATACCTCTATTTTTACAAGTTTATACAGTTATAGACTATTAATTTATTTTAGAAACTTTACTTTACATCATTTATATTTTCACATCCCAATTATTGTAGGTTCCCTGTGGTCCTTAATGGGACATTTTTCAAATATCTTCCTCTTTAGGGACACAGGCCTCATGATTTTGCAGAAAAATCACTACAATTTGCATAATGTCACAATTCAAAGGAAGTTGTTCCTAGTGGCCACATTACTGCAGGTGAGCTTTTACCAACATCTTTATATATATATATATATATATAAATTTTTTTTTTTTTTTTTTTTTTTTTACAATAACAGTTTTAATGAAAAGGTTTTTGTTGTTTTATATGTTGGTTTCAAACAGGAGAATACCAAAATACGAACTTACAGTCAGAGTTCCATTCACAAAAATGCAGCCAAAAAAGCTTTGTTTTGGGAAAAAATTTAATTTGTTTCTTGACAGGAATCCATTAATTAAAAATGAGTGATGGAGAGAATGAGGATGGCTCTGTCCCTATGAGCAGTCAAGAAGATGAACTTCACTCTAAATGGTGAGGACAATCAGAAAGTCACATAGCTACATTTCAATATCAATTATGCTTTGTATTGATTTATTGACATTTATTTTAAAGGAGTTTACATTTTGATTAATTTATTCTAAGAAAAGGATATCTTCCATCCCCAGAGAAGAATAATGATTTCTTAGCATGTACAGCGCTTTGAGTGTGTAGCAAGAGAAAGATCATAAAAGAGACTTTGTTTGAATCAGAACCAAATAGATAAAGTGCACAAGTTTTATTAACTAAATCATTAACATGAATAAACTAAACAAACCTACATAAATACATGTTTAAGAAAAAGGAGTGAAAGATGGAATGATGTAACGAAGGAGAAGGTCCATCTAACTCCGAAAAGAACCAACAGCATTTCATTTTCACATTTCAACCCGGTCTCATCCCAAATCGTCATATAACTGACGTTTTGGGACGTCTTTTGACCATACGTCAATATTCGCCTTTTTAGGGCCCCCTTAAACGTCGGTAGATGAGGTTATGGGATCCTAACTCTACCCCATACCTAAACTTAACCCTAAACCTAACCCGTCACCTAACTGACGTTAAAGGTAAAGCGTCAGTTGTATGACGGCCCGGGATCGCCATCTACCGACGTTTAAGGGGGCCCTAAAAAGGCGGATATTGACGTATGGTCAAAATACGTCCCAAAACGTCAGTTATATGACTTTTTGGGATGAGACTGTGTTACACATTTCATTGAATGGGCTATATGCACGCATAAGTTCCGCATTTGACGCAAGGATGCTCGTCCATTCCTGGTTATGGAGATTAAAGTGGAAAATACCGGAAATACCGCCGTGCATAGAGCCTATTGAATACTTGCATTTGTAGTGGGAACAATTCTTGAAGTTGTGAAAATTGAAGTCGTTGAGGGTTCCGGCAGTGGCAAGTGGAAGTTGTTTAAAAGTTATCTTTTCCCCTGACCACATGTCTAGTTTGGTCAAGGCCTGGGGCTCTGGGGCCTGTTGAAGCCATGCCGAGCACCCAGGAGAAGTGAGGAAGTCAGAAGAGTGGGTGATTGGAGTCGTTGTTGGTTGGAGTCCTGGTTCCAAACTCCTGAGATTGTCCTTGGTTCTTTGTGAGAGAGTCTTCTCTCTCCTCCATGAGGCCGTATCTGGTTGGAAGCAAGGCCTGTTGGCCCCTCAGGGCCCCTGTGGGAGAGGGTTCCCCAGAATCACCAGAAACAGTGTTTTGCGGCTGGATGAAAACTAAGAGAGGGAGGCCACTGTGGACTGTCTCTAATAAAACCTGAGAAAGATCCAACCCCTAAGGGTTGAATGGACCAATAAGCAAGGTGACATGTCAGAGTGGGAAGATTGCTGTAGTTAATTTACGAGTCCTTGTCCCAAGACTGGATATACCTTCATTAACGCTCAGATAGATATAACACATCCACACTGCATTCTGCAAGTGTGTGTTGTTAATTGAGGATTAATTAGGTAGGAGGCATACTACAGGTGAGGTTTACATTGATTGTTAGTTGATATATACATAATAGTACACAAGACAGTAAACCATTTGTTTCTTTCACAGTTTTATGCATGTTCATTTATAGATCAGTTGATCTATGATTAATGCAGAAAAGTCTGTATTGAAGATTTTTTCCTGTCTTCCAATTGTCTCTGTTGCGCATGCATAAAATCTCCCTTTCAGCCGTGTCCGTTTCATTGGGGATTTTAGTTGTGGAGTTTCATAAAGCTTTATAATGAATAATTAGCGTGTATCTGATGGGTCCAGACCCTACACAACTGACTAAAAGAAGTTTGAAATGCTAAAACAATAGAGTAAACAACACAGTCAGTATTGTGTTTGTAAGTGGTAAGTGGAAGATGTTGCTAGTTAATGTGATTCTTTACACCTGTGGTTCCTCTGTTGGACACCTATTTGAATTTGAGGAGAACTTACTGCATACGTACATGAACAATCATCCAAACGCAAGCTGATTGAAACACTCTTAGACTTTAACAGTCATGAAGAATGTTGATGCGTGTGAAGAGATAAGATCGTGTAGCATTTGAGACACACAAGAGACACTTGCTTTATTTATTTATTTATTTATTTATTTTTTATTTTTTTGCAGTACAGCTCAGCCCATTCTCACCCCCAAAGCGTCACTTAACTGACGCCTTGGGAAGCATTTGGACATGCTTCAATATCTGACGCTTTAGGCGCCCTTTAGCGTCAGTAAGATGACGCCCTAGGATCGAGTGTACCCTACCCCCACCCCACACCTAAACCTAACCGCGTCCTCTAACTGACGCTTTCCTTTAGCGTCAGTTAGATGACGCCGTAGGATCGCGTCATGTAAGTGTAATTACCTGACGCGAAAGTAACAGCTAAAGGGCGCCTAAAACGTCAAATATTGAAGCATGGTCAAAGGTGACGCCTTGGGGTGAGAATGCGTTGTACAGCTTTACAAATAGCACTATTGCTTTAATATTATACACAGGCAGACACCAGTACATGTGACCCTTAGCTTATACAGGGCAAATTATTTAGGAAAACTTAACTTGGAGCATTTATGTATAATGGATTATAAAGGTAGTCATTATGTGCATTAAAATTCTAACCATTGCTAAAATGCATCATAATATTTGTTTGCATATTCCTTGTGAAATTAGTTGTTTATCATGTGTTTAAATGCTATATACTTTTGAAAGGTGTAACATTGAATAGATAGTTAAAATATTAGTTAAAATTATTGATGAAACCATAGAATGTATTATAAGGTGCATTACAACAAGGCATAAATTAATGCATTAAAAAAAACTTTTATTATGAATTATATATAAAGGCTTTAAGTAAAGTGTTACCATTATCTGTTTAATGGACATGGAGATAGAATTTATTGTTTATTACATTTTATTGAAAAATAGAAAAAACAACAACTTGGTAGTTTATTTGTGTCAAATATTCAGTATACAGTTTTTAAAATAGTAAAAATCAGACTCACCAACATCACATCCGTCTCTGAAGAGTGACAGATCAATCCCTCTACCACTGAACTTCAGTGATGATGTACAGAGAAATACAGAAATGTTTCATCTAATGTAGCATACAGGATAACATGAAAGAGGAAAAGTATAAACTATTTCATGTGTAAAGATAAACATACAGTACAGTAAATATAGCATAAAAGAGGAAAAGTATAAACTGTCTTTCAAGTGTAATGATTAACATACTTGTTTACCTGTTACAAATGTTCTGTGTTTTACTCATAGCACCAAACAGGAGAGATCAGGTTCACCAACATCACATATGTCTCTGAGGAGTGGCAGATCAATCCCTCTACCACTGAACTTCATTGATGAAGCACAGAGAAATACAGAAAGGTTTGATCTAATGGAACATGTACAGTAAAGATGAAAGAGGAAAATTATAAACTGTCTTTCACGAGTAAAGATAAACAATTGTTTCCTTGTGACAAACGTTCTGTGTTTTACTCATAGAACCAAACAGGAGAGATCAGATTCACCAACATCACATCCGTCTCTGAAGAGTACCAGATCAATCCCTCTACCACTGAACTTCAGTGATGAAGCACAGAGAAATACAGAAAGGTTTGAACTAATGGAACATTTACAGTAAATATAACATGGAAGTGGAAAAGTATAAAGTGTCTTTCAAGTGTAAGGATAAACGTACTTGTATACCTTTAATAAACGGTCTGTGTTTTACTCGTAGAACCAAACAGGAGGAATCAGACTCCTCAGCATCACATCTGTCTCTGAAGAGTGGCAGATCCATCCCTCTACCACTGAACTTCAGCAGAGGACCACAGAAAAATATAAAAAGGTTTTGTATTAAACATTCACAAAGAAGTTAGCATGCAAATGAGAAAACATGCTGAAATAGTTATAATAATGCCTAGATAATCAAAAAAAAAAACCCAATATATTGTTGAATATTCCTGCAGGAGGTTGTCTGTGGAAGAGACCCAAGACCAGGGGGAGTACAGACCTGGTAAAAGAGTCTGTCAGCAGCAATATGGAGCTCCAGTGGTGTTCTGTATGGGACAAGAGCACCAAGGCCACAGCAAATTCTACATTGTGGTTAGTTTCCCATTGAAATACATTTTTGTAAAATATAAAATTAAATCTACCCTACTAAGCCATGCTGTTCAGTTTTTCAACAGACAATTGGCTTTATTGCACAGCTTCACTACTTCCTGAATTTCAGCCAGCTCCTTGTTTCCTGTCTGCCATTATTGGACACATTGATTAATTCAGGTGTGCTTGACCTCAGTAGTCATGGCAACAATAATCAGACACACCTGAATTAATCAATTTTGCCCAATAATGGCAGACAGGAAACAAGGAGCTGGCTGAAGTTCAGGAAGTAGTGCAGCTGTGCATAAAGCCCATTTAATTTTAAAACAAATATTTATATAGTTTATGGTTAATAAACATTTTTCTGTTGGATACTCTATTTTACCACAGAAATCGAATGTTCCAGGAAGTCAAACCATACTTCATGATAAGATGGAAAAAATGGAAACAGAATTCTTCAAAACCTTCAAAAGAGAACTATCTGAGGATTACCCAGAATGCTTAGGGAATCAGCCAGAGAAGCTCAGTCCCTCTGATACTGCTAAGAAACTAGTGGAGAGCTTTGGAGGAGAGGCAGCACTGAGGATCACATGGCACTTTGTGGCAAATGGTAGGATTATTATTTAATTGAAGTTTAAATAAAGATTTTTTTTTTCATTTCATCTAAACATCTCTTACTTTTGTCTAGCTAATCCACTTCAAAAAATCATAGATGCCAATAAAGCAATGCTTAAGAACAAATGTCAACATTTATACGAAGGAAATTCATCTCAAGGTCAACAATGCTTTTTGAAGGATATCTACACAGATCTTTACATGACCGATGGTGGAAGTGGAGAGATAAATAATGAACATGAGGTGCTGAGGATTGAGGTGATTTCACAAAACAGAAACGCGCAAGGAAATTTATTAGCATGTAATGACATCTTCAAGACACTGCCAGGACAAAGAAAACAAATCAGAACAGTCTTGACGATGGGCATAGCTGGCATTGGAAAGCATGTGTCGGTGCAGAAGTTCATTCTAGATTGGGCGGATGGAAAATCAAACCAAGATATAAATGTTATCATCCATCTACCATTTCGTGACCTCTTCCAGAAAAAGGAGAACTGTAGTCTTCTACAGCTGATTCAACAATATGCTCCTGAAGTGAAAGAAGAAAATCTTTCAAAACTAAAAGTGCTTTTTATTTTAGATGGTTTAGAAGTCTGTCAGTATCCTCTTGATTTCCATAAGAATGACTACTGCTCTGATATAAATAAGAAAGTTCATTTGGATGTGCTGCTTACAAACCTCATCAAGGGTAATTTGCTTCCCTTTGCTCTCATCTGGATAACTACAAGACCTTCAACAGCCAATAGGATCCCTCCTGAGTGTGTCCACCAGGTCACAGAGATTCGTGGGTTCAATGACCATCAAAAGGAAGCATACTTCAGGAAGAAAATCAGTGATCAGAAGCTGGCAAGTGAAATCATAGCACACATGAAATCATGTCAGAGCCTCTACATCATGTGCCACATGCCCATCTTCTGCTGGATTTCTGCCACTGTGCTTGAAAATATGATGAGTGATGGAAACTCTGATGAAATACCCAGAACTCTAACTGAGATGTTCACTCACTTCCTGCTCATTCAGATCAGTCTCAAGCATAAGAAGTTCAATGGAGCTGATGCCAATAATCCAAAGAAACTCTCTGAAATTGACAAAACATTGATTCTGAAACTGGGAGAATTTGCTTTCCAGCAAATGGAGAAACACAACTTTATTTTCCAAGAAGAGGATCTAAAGAAAGATGGCATTGATGCGAGTAAAGCCTCAGAGTACTCTGTGTTCACAGAGATTTTCAGAGAAGAACTGGGATTGTACAGGGAGAAGGTCTATAGCTTTGTACACGTGAGCTACCAAGAGTATCTGGCAGCGATATATGTTCACTTTGCATGTGTTAATGATGAGAAAAATGTTCTTGAAAAAGACAAAAACGAAAATCTTTCAAATGTACATCAGAGTGCAGTGGACAAAGCTTTGGAGAGCGAAAATGGACATCTTGACCTCTTCCTTCGCTTCCTTTTGGGTCTTTCTGTTGACTCTAACTGCAATCTCCTGGAAGACCTTGTAACCAAAGACAGTTCATGTAAACCCTGTGTAGATAAAAACTCGACAGTGTGTTACATCAAGGAGAAGATCAAAAAGGAAAAATCACCAGAGAGAATCATCAATCTGTTCCACTGTTTAAATGAGCTGAATGACAACACTCTTGTTAAAGAAATTCAGACTGCCATGAAATCAGGAACACTCTTGGATAGTGAGCTGGAGCCAGAGCAATTGTCAGCATTGGCTTATGTCTTGCTGAAATCTGGGGAGGTACTAGAGGAGTTTGACATGAAGAAGTTCAACACATCAACAGAAAACCAGATAAGATTGCTGCCAGTGCTCAAAATCTGCAAAATGGCCAGGTCTGTTTTTATTATCCATTTTGTATACAAATAGTTTATAATATGTTGTACACTGCTACACCTCCAGATATTTCAAATATAATTAAAAGGATTTCCAGCCAAGAACTAAGACTTTAATAACTTAAAGGTGCTCTAAGCGTTGTCACGTTTTTTTAGGCCAAAAGATTTTTTTGTCACATACAGCAAACATCTCCTCACTATCCGCTAGCTGCCTGTCCCCTGAAAACACTGTAAAAAATACGGTCTCGGTTGACAGTTTAGGCTCCACAAACAGCAACAAACATAACAAACATTGTTCCAGCCAATAACCGACAAGAAGGGCTTGGTGGGGGGCGGGGGGTTAGTGTGTACACATGAAGGGGGGTGTGGAGGAGAGAGAAGCAAGAAGAGGGAAGTTAAAATTATATTCTCTTTAAGTTTGATATGGCCGACACACGGCCAAAGGGATGATTCTCAGATGAACAGATTGCAAAGAAGAGGGAAAAAGAGAAGGAATGCCCAAAGTCCCGAATTTACATTGTAAAAGCCTTCGAAAGGTGGCAAGAATTCCACCAGGCATTCCACTTCCAATCCGACATTCAGGGAGCTCTGTTTTTGCTGGAACGGTGTGTAAATCCAGTTTGATTTTTCTAAATAGATGCTCATGTTCACCTAACAAACACAATGATATAATTAGCTTGAACTATGCAGTCAGCGTTAACTTTGGTCAATACAACATATAGGGCCCTATTTTAACGATCTGAAACGCAAGTGTCAAAGCGCATGGCGCAAGTAACTTTGTGGGCGGGTCCGGGCGCTGTTGCTATTTTCCCAGCGGGTAATTCGTTTTTTTCATCTTCATGTAAACCACAATGATTTCCCTCATGTGTTAATATTTTTCCTTGTTATAATGTATGATTTGCAAAAATAAAACTACTCCATCTGTGTTGATGAGAGAATTAGTGTATGCGCGTTGTGTACCCGCTATATGGGCAAGCATGCACGCTTAAAATAGCATTATGAACAACGCACAACGCGCCACTGACTTTAGACCAGGTTTTTTCTGGTCAGTGGCGCAATTGTGTTCTGGAAGTGTAAAATAGCACCAGGGAATGTTTGCGCTGAAACACGCCTCCTTTTTTCGCTGATCTGCCCAGGGAGCGCAAGTTCATTCCCTAGTTTACCGATGTGCGACTGTGGAAGGGAAAATCCCGCTTTGCGCACGTGCAAAATAGGAATGAGACATGCGTTTGTGTATAAAGTCATTTGTGCCGGGTGCAAGATAGGGCCCAATGGTTTCTATCAGCTAAGAAACTTATCTATCAGCCCAATGGTTTCTACCAGTCTATTTTGATTCATTAATCAAAATAGACACTCATGTTCACATAACAAACACAAGGAAATAATTAGCTTGAACTATGCAGTCAGCGCTAATTTTGGTGAATACAACATATATGTTTCTAGCAGCTAGCGATCGCTGTATTGTAAATGATAAATCGCACTCACAGTAGGGCGACAGTTTGTGGGAATGATTATTTTCACCCACTGTGGAAACGCGAAGCTAACGTTATCTTGCTATTATTGCGTCCTTGTATGGGAGCTAAAGTTATAACCTCAGTTGGCAAAACATTTTATCTTGTGTTTCTGGTAATCCGTTTTGTTTGACAATTTAAACGTCAACAAAAAATGACGTCACCCAACATCACTTAGAGCACATTTAACCTTATCTTGTTAGAATGTTTTTGTTGCATTGTCACATTTAAATGCACACAGTAGCAATCTGAATGTTTGTTTGAAAAAAAAATGCACTCTTGTTTACAGACTAGATTGTTGTAATCTCTCATCTGAGTCCTGTGGAAGAATCGCCTCAGCTTTACAGTCAGCCAACTCACCCTTGAGAGAGCTGGATCTGAGCAACAATAAACTATGCAAATCTGCAGCAACCGTCCTCCTTTCTGGACTAGCAAGTCCATTTTGTCAGTTACAAAAACTGAAGTAAGTAGTCTTAAGTCAGTGGTTCTCAAAGTGGGGTCCATGGACCCCTAGTGGTCCGTGAACTACAGCCAGGGCGTCCGCGAAATAATATATTACAGCCTACCGTTTTTTCCGGACTACAAGTTGTGTTTTCTTTATCATCTGAAAACATGATATTTATTCCAAAATGACTTATACTGTATAATGCATTTAACGAACATTGAATAATGAAAAGTAGACACTTAAAGGTTTCTATAGATAGAGCATCTGTATTTCTTACGTCTGTGCGTCAAGTAGACCATTCGCTGTGTTTTGGTTGATTTTGCGGAATGTACGCCAGAAAGGAGACAGAGACGGTATGAACCCACATCCTGTTGTTTTCTTTATTTTCAAAAGGTATGACATTATACATTTAAATATGGTAACGTTCAAGACCAATGAACAGGGAAAACCAACAAACAAAAGGACTACAAAGGACTACAGAATGGCACAAGGAACAGGAAACATTTTTGTTGTCTAGGGGCAAGTCCAGGGGTAAACACAGGCAGCATGTAACAGTTGACATGTACAGTAGGTGCTTAAGTCAACAGAATGTGTAAAAGGGACCATTAAAATAAACTGTTACCCATTTTTTTTAGATTGAGACAGTTACATAGCAAATCGGCATGCAGGGCACAATGTTTCCACAATAAGGTTTTGAAAAAGTGACCTAAACATTGAGAAATTTGGTAACACTTTAAAATAATGGTCCGTAGTTAACAAGTAGCTATGCAGGAAGTAATAGGTAGTACTGCATTAACACCGAACTTAATACTATTAACTAATATGGAAGCAATATTAACTAAGCATTAAGTAATAGGTAATTTAGTACAAAGGTAGTTCCTTGGTAGGTATTTGATTGTTACTAAAGAAATATATCCTCATTGAGAACTACTTGTGAACTAAGAAATAATAACCAATTAATTACTAATCACAAAAGTAACATGTCTAAAAAGTGAACAATTGTGGGGGTTTTATACTCTTAACATGGTCATAACATTTCAGAAGCATGTGCCTCAGATGGGTTCTTTGTGGAAACCAGTTTATGAAGTTTATATATCCTCCCAAATACATTAGCTAGGTTGAGATTGTGACCACTACTCTTATGGACGCATGTTCTCTGTTTATTTAAAACTTAAACATAAAATAATCCTAATAAAGACAGTTTTTAAAAATAAATCTTAAATAATTGGGAAGTGATGCTGACACTCTCATGATTGGATTAGTTCACTATTATGAGCTCTATTGAATGTCAGTCACATATATATCAGACTCCAAAGACCTATAACTTTATGTTACAGTAGCTGTCTGAGGAGGACATCTCTTTAGGACATGAATACAAACATTGATGTTCACATGTCAAAAACAATTTGTATCTTTAATGAAGAAATTGGCTGCATTTATGTTACGATAAGCGCAAAACCATATCTTCCAGATTACAGTGTTTGTTAGAATATTAGTGCCTCACAGAACCTGTACAGTATGTGTCAAATATAAAATTAAATTATTTGTATCATTTGTGAAAAACATGTTAACTCCTCAATAACTACTTAAGCGTTACCTTGTCATCCCGCAGGAACTACTAGTGATGTGGCCCATTATTTTAAAGTGAAAAACATGTTAACTCCTAACTAACTACAAGCGTTACCTTGTGTAAACATTGCGGGATGACAAGGTAACGCTTGTAGTTAGTTAGGAGTTAACATGTTATCCCGCAGGAACTACTAATGATGTGGCCCATTATTTTAAAGTGAAAAACATGTTAACTCCTAACTAACTACAAGCGTTACCGTGTCATCCAAGGTAACGCTTGTAGTTAGTTAGGAGTTAACATGTTTTTCACTTTAAAATAATGGGCCACATCACTAGTAGTTCCTGCGGGATGACAAGGTAACGCTTAAGTAGTTATTGAGGAGTTAACATGTTTTTCACAAATGATACAAGTTATTTAATTTTATATTTGACACATACTGTACAGGTTCTGTGAGGTACTAATATTCTAACAAACACTGTAATCTGGAAGATGTGGTTTTGCGCTTATCGTAACATAAATGCAGCCAATTTCTTCATTAAAGATGCTAATTGTTTTTGACAAGTGAACATCAATGTTTATATTCATGTCCTAAAGAGAAGTCCTCCTCAGACAGCTACTGTAATAACACAGTCTCATCCCAAATCGTCATATAACTGACGTTTTGGGACGTATTTTGACCATACGTCAATATCCGCCTTTTTAGGGCCCCCTTAAACGTCGGTAGATGGCGATCCCGGGCCGTCATACAACTGACGCTTTACCTTTAACGTCAGTTAGGTGACGGGTTAGGTTTAGGGTTAAGTTTAGGTATGGGGTAGAGTTAGGATCCCATAACCTCATCTACCGACGTTTAAGGGGGCCCTAAAAAGGCGAATATTGACGTATGGTCAAAAGACGTCCCAAAACGTCAGTTATATGACGATTTGGGATGAGACCGGGTTGACTGTAACATAAAGTTATAGGTCTTTGGAGTCTGAGATATATGTGACATTCAATAGAGCTCATAATAGTGAACTAATCCAATCATGGGTGTCAGCATCACTTCCTAATTATTTAAGTATTATTTTATGTTTAAGTTTTAAATAAACAGAGAACATGCGTCCATCCTGGCAAAGGTAGTGGTCACAATCTCAACCTTGCTAATGTATTTGGGAGGATATATAAACTTCATAAACTGGTTTCCACAAAGAACCCATTTGAGGCACATGCTTCTGAAATGTTATGACCATGTTAAGAGTATAAAACCCCCACAATTGTTCACTTTTTAGACATGTTACTTTTGTGATTAGTAATTAATTGGTTATTATTTCTTAGTTCACAAGTAGTTCTCAATGAGGATATATTCTTTAGTAACAATCAAATACCTACCAAGGAACTACCTTTGTACTAAATTACCTATTACTTAATGCTTAGTTAATATTGCTTCCATATTAGTTAATAGTATTAAGTTCGGTGTTAATGCAGTACTACCTATTACTTCCTGCATAGCTACTTGTTAACTACGGACCATTATTTTAAAGTGTTACCAGAAATTTGTCAATAGCAATTGGAAAATAAAACTCAGTTATTAGACAAAAATATTGACTCCTCATAGTGTTGATACAATTACTTAAAGTAGAATACAGTGAATAAATGTGAGTTGATGTTTACTGTTAATTCAGTAGTTGTGGTGTCTCTTGTTTCTTCATCTCAGACTGGCTGGCTGTGATTTTCCATCAGTATTATGGACAAATCTAGCCTCAGCACTCAAATCAACAAATTCACCCCTGAGAGAACTGAATCTGAGCTACAATACTATACCTAAAAATGGAGTAAAACAACTCTATGCTGGACTTGTTAGTCAAAATTGTAAACTTCAGAAACTCAAGTAAGTATTGCCTTTGTGAGAGTGTTTACATTTATCATAAGCTAATTTGGTAGAATATGTAATTGACCTCTTTCTACAGGTTAAAGCGTTGTGGTCTCACAAAGGCAAGCTGTGAACTTCTAGCATTAGTTCTGAAATCATCTTACTCAGACCTAAAGGAGCTGGAGCTGAAAAACAATGATCTGGGGGATTCAGGGGTAAATCAGCTCTCAACGGGACTACAGGATCCACAGTGTACCTTAGAGAAACTGGGGTAAGCCCAACTATGATGACATAATATTGTGTTAAAATTAATATTATAATTTATAACCAAAGGTCACCACTATTATTAGTGGTCCTCCTTGCAAGCATCACTATTATTTATGGTTTATCGTTTGGGTGAGGGAACTGAAATAAAACAATTAAACTTTAAACTTTATGCTGTGAACATGATTGATACATCCTGACAACCACTTACAACACCCTAGCATCATGACAGGGATTTTTGCACAGGCAAATACCAATACAGTATCTTCATGAAAATGTATTTAAACTATTGTTAATTCTTCGGCAAAGTGTATAAAATAATAATAATAATAATATATAATAAGTAATATTATTATTATTACTATTATTATTATTATTATTATTATTATTATTTTAAATGAGATGCTCTATAAACACTTTTTTTTGCAACATTACCTGCAGTCTGTCGGGGTGTATGATCACAGAGGAGGGCTGCAGTTCCCTGGCCTCAGCTCTTGACACAAATGGTGGTCATCTTAGAGAACTGGATCTGAGCTACAACCACCCTGGAGCCTTAGGGGTGAAACTGCTCTCTGATAAAAAAGATGATCCAACCTGTAAACTGGAGAAACTAAAGTATGTACTTATTTTGCTATTATCTAATACTCTACATGTTGGAATCTTGATTAATCATGGCATGACACTATGATCATAATACATGATCATAAGATTCTACAACGCATTCTCATCCTTTAACGTCATATAGAGCGCTATATGACAAAACGGCGCTATACTACGCTAAAGGCACCCGTTATCGTTAATATAACACGCGAACCCAAGACGTTATAAATCCTTTAGCGTGAATATGACACGTACACCCTACCCCACACCTAAACTTAGCCCTCACAGCACGTGTTATATTAACGATAACGGGTGCCATGTGCGTAGTATAGCGCCGTTTTGTCATATAGCGCTCTATATGACGTTAAAGGATGAGAACGGGCTGGATTCTACAATACCACAAGCCTCTGTATTTCAAATGCTGCTCTTTTAATAGTTGATTATATTTTAAATCTCAGTGTTTGTATATTCCCCCAGTGTTGAGAAAGGGGGAGAGTGTCGAATGAAACCAGGTCTGAGAAAATGTAGGTATCTTATGCAAAGACACAAATTGAACTGTTAATTATGTTTTGAAAGATGTTAAACTATGTAGTTCAGACTTTGTACACTGACGCATGTATCATTCCTATTTTGCACCCGCACAAAGTGGGCTTTTCCCTCCACAGACGCGCGGCAGTAAACTAGGAGATGAACTTGCGCTGACCCGTCCAGGGTGTTTCGGCGCAAACATTCCCTAGTATTTTGCAGTTGCAGAAAACAATTGCGCCACTGACCAGAAAAAACCTAGTCTAAAGTCACTGGCGCATTGTTCATAATGCTATTTTAAGCGCGCATGCTTGGCCAACGTGCATATACTTTGATTCTCTCATCAACACAGATGCAGCAGTTTTTATTTTTGCAAATCATACATTATAACAAGGAAAAATATTAACACATGAGGGAAATCATTGTGGTGTCCATGAAGATGTAAAAAAATGTAGGCCTAAATCTAGCTTACACATTTACCCAAATTGTTCAGGCTAATTGTAGTAATAATGGCTCAGACCTGTTTGCCCAATAATGGCAAGAAGACACATGTGTATATGGACATCTGACAAATTAGTTTGTCTGTCAAGAACAATGAAAAAAAATCTCCCATCCACATACAAGGTTACTTCTCTGTCTTTCACTGCCCTGACAAGAAGTCAGCCTCCTGGGTTGTGAACCATCCTGCCGCGCACCTGGTAAATTCGCCATAATAATAACAATCCGTCATCCAACAATGCGTCTGCTCTTGTTGGATGACGCTCTGTTTGGTTTATTTCATGTTATGCCCAAACCACACCTATGAATAATGAAGCTACTTCAGACCAACCCCTTTTAAACTTGCGCCGGGCGCAAGAGTTGTTTATCCCGCCGGTAAAATAGCAACAGCGCCCAAGACCCACCCACAAAGTTACTTGCGCTTCGCTTAATCTCTCTCTCTCTCTCTCTCTCTCTCTCTCTCTCTCTCTCTCTCTCTCTCTCTCTCTCTCTCTCTCTCTCTCTCTCTCTCTCTCTCTCTCTCTCTCTGTGGGCATGTTTACACCTGGTCACTTCATGCGTTTTTGCTGATCAGATTTATCGGTGAGCTGGATTTTATTGATTATCAGCTAATTTCAAAATCAAAGACCGCAATAGTAGAGAGCATGGCAACAGCACTTGTAAGACCATTTAGTTTCTTTACTTTTAGAGGGGTCTTGAACTGGCTTTTATTTTTTTATTTTTTTATATTGTTGTCTAAGGTCAGCTTATGTTTTTACACTTGGTTTTACAGGCACTGCACAATATTTTGTAACGGCGTGTTTATTGCTCGGTAGCTCGATCCAGTTTATCATCATGGGGTAGGCCTATGTTATTTATATTATTTGCGTGTAATGCGCGAATCGGTGGCCGTGGCTAAACCGGCCTTGTTGAAGTAGGCGTTGATCTTCTTCTGCGTAGGTGGTGTTTTATCCTCTTTGACGTCATAGTTCCCCACTTTAAAAAACGAGTCGTTTGCTGAGCCTGGTGTCAATAAAAGCTTTTATTGGACTTAAAAGGACGTTTTCAGTTTTGAAACTTACAGGATATTCTTATAATATGATGACCTCTTAGATGTCAAAAGCGACTTTCAGTTGTTGTTTTTTTTTGTTTTGTTTTTTTGCGGTAGTTTACATGTTGGCTTAATGCAGTTACTCGCAGTGTAAAACATCCAATAATGCAGAATATGCAATGATACAAATTTAATTGATGAGTTGTTATAATATATAACATTACAAAATATACACCTAAATTCAGCATATTGGCTAAATTGCAGGCTCCAAGTACCATTGATGCACCAAAAAATAATCAACAATTAATTTACAGAATTAAATTAGAACAGAATATACCTTTCTAATAAATAAAAATACAAAACGTCATAATGAAGTCACAAGATGCAGGAGTAATGTGTACAAAATGCCTAAAGTAGGAGAACATTATATTCAAACCACAAGTCTTTTTAGCTAAACATGTTCACAGTATCCAAAAATCCAATTAGAGCCAGATGAAATGTTTTGAAATCACTACCCTTCCTTGATCAAGAAAAAAAAAAAGTCTGTCATGCTGTGTCCGTTTGAGTCTTTTCAAAATGTCTGTGCGGATAAAAAACATTCTAAACATAGACAGTAAAAGAAATGGACAGAGCGATCTCATTGGAACTCCATTGAGACGATTGAAGCCCATTTTTGGCGTTTTTTTATCAATTCCGTCCCTGACGCGCAGACTCAAACAGAGCTTGACTACGTTGATGTGACGTGAGTGACCCGTCTGTCTTCTAGTGCTGTGGCATGATAAATCTCAATCATTCCCTTCCGAAACATGCAGAGGCGGAGAGTGTGAATAGGAGTTGTCCATGAGCTAGGAGAAGGAGACAATTTTGCAAGGTATTCTGATGAATTATTTTGTCATTTTTCCTCCACGTTTCCCCGATTGTGCGCAAGCTTCTTCTCATGTCCATACGGTAATCTCTCTACTGTGCTCTCTTATCTGTATTACCCCCTTGATTCTAAAACGCGCTTTTCCTAAGACAGTTATATTAAAAGATCAAATTCTTCAAACGCCTCAGAGAGTCGCGTGGGTATGACGCAATCGTTAGCCTACTTTCACTAAAACTGCTTCTACGGGGCCATAACATAAGCTACAAGCTAATGGAGCATTTTATACATTATCGTGTTTCTTTAGAAATAAAAGACAAATGGGGTCTTCAAACGCCTCAGATATAAACTTATTCGCTGTCAAAGTGACGCCAAAATGAATGGGAGTCAATGGGAATGCTAACGCAAGTGAAGTTCTGCTACAAGATGGCAGCTCCCGTGAGGCTTCAACTTCCGGTCGCTGTATTACCCCCTTGATTCTAAAACGCGCTTTTCCTAAGACAGTTATATTAAAAGATCAAATTCTGTAGACACCTTATTTGCAAAGCATATAGCTTACAGAAAAGAAGATTACCCCTATATAAACACAACGCGTTTAATCACACATCAAGCATTTTCCTCCTATTGAAAACCATTATTATGAAAGAAAATGGTTTACGTGACTTTCTATAGGAGGAATGCGTTCATATTCTGGGTTCATCTGCTTAACATTTTTAAAAGCTTTTTTCACGTTAAGGGTTTTAGACTTGATGTCTAGACTTAATGTTGGCCAGAGGAAAGTGTGATCATGGTTTTCCTGATGACAAATCCAGCCTTGGAGAATATCCTTTCTGATGCTGTGCCAAAATGCTCCTATGTCAGTCAAGGATCGAAAGTGAAACTTAAATCTGTCACAGGGTTGTTTGGATTTATTCATGCACGTTAAAAATATTTATTAAAATCTTCTTTCTTTTGAACATTTTTATTTACAGCATTATCAAAATAGGCTGTAAATTAAAGTAACACCAGGTAGTTTTTGCTCTCGGGGTCCCCCTACAGTTAGGAAACAGTATTGTCCTCTACTACTCTCGTAAACTCTGTCATCCTACATGCACGCGCATTTGTTGACAACCATGATAGCCCTGAACACTTTAGGAGGAGGTCACATGCAGGTGTTCTGCTTGCGTCGCGTGTGAAATGTCTTCATCCCAGGTACGGTGGCATATATTTCAGCATGTCATGTGAATATAATTTCATGGGTTTTATTTTTTTTTCTAACGACAAATGATCGCGATGCTCATGTTTCCAAGCCAGCGTCATTATAGTAGCCTAGTCTATTGGTTACCGTTTTACTGAATCTATATGATACTTCAATGCAATGTTTGAGTGCTAGATAATAACCATATATTATAATATCAAGCTACCATAAATGAATCTGCAAATTTTACAAATCGATTTGCATTACAGCTTGAGGCAAGAAAAATAAACAAATATCACAGACATGTTAATAGGTATCCTAAAATATGATTTTGTACATCTTATATATTTCCTTGCAAGAATGTAGCCGCTACCAAAACTTGTACACGCCGTTTAGAAGTTAAAACACCAGTTAACTTTATTTTGAAGATAAACAGAAGATAAGATAGCTTCCGTAACATAGTAAGGCAGACAAAAAAACGAAGAGAAGGTATGCAAGCAATATAATGTACTTAATAGTGCAAAAGCATGATGGCCATTACTCATCGGTTCAACCCCTTCTCTTCCTTCAGCTCACGCCAGAAAATGTTGGCCCAAAGTTGATCCTCATTCTGTCTTTAACACGATCACTTTCTCTTTTTCTCTTTTTGCTTTCGTCCGATAAAACCTTTGCTTTCTTGTTTTTCTGTGCTGCTTCGGCCATGACTATAACATTTGTCTCGCACGTCCGATTTTAAGGAAGTGGGGTGGTGGTGGAAGTGACGTATGCCATCAAGCAGTCGAATTTGTAGTTCTCTTTGTTCGCCGGGTTACTACCCGAAACCCGACGTTTAAAAGTACAATTAAAAACGCTACAGACCCCGTCAGGCTATGGCAGCTGTGTCTTTCAACCTATTGTAAGTCGATGTACCATCATAAGAGACTTGGAAATATATTATGAAGGTTGAAAAGTTCCCTGGTGTTACTTTAATTGACAAAAAAACAACAACAAAAAATGGAAGTTCTATGTAAAATCAGACATTGAGCACACTCCAAATGACAACAAATCCCCTGTTTTCTGCAGATGCATGTCAGCTCACAGTGGATCCAAACACAGTACATCCACTTTTGAAACTCTCCAAAGAAAACCAGAGAATATCGGAAACTACAGAGGAGCAGAAATATCCTGAGCATCCTGAAAGATTCAAATTGTACCCCATAGCCTTATGCACAGAGGCTCTGAATGGTCGCTGTTATTTTGAGGTGGAGTGTGATGGTGGAGTTGGTGTGGGTGTGGCTTATAAGACCTCAGATAGAAAAGAGAGTCTAATGGGAGTTAAAAACACTTTCCCTTCTCTCCTCTGTCTGAATGGCAAATCAAAACTCTTGCAGAATAATGAGATTACTTGTGCATTCCCAGTGGTTACTCAGTCCAAAAGAGTTGGAGTTTATGTGGACTTGGAACTTGGAAGTCTGTCATATTTCAGTATTTGTAATTACACACCCAGGCACCTACACACACACCACACTAAATTCAATGGTCCCTTATATACAGGGTTTACTCTTCTGCCTGAATCCTCAGTGACACTGTATAATCTGACATAAATTGTAAGAGTGAGCAGATATGTTTTTTTTTCTTCTTCACAAACTCCAATGGTAGATGTTAAATAATGAATCACTCTGTAAATTTTAACCTTTACCTAAGTTCGATGACAATATTTCAACATTGAGTCAGACTAGGCCTATATATTATGTGTCTTTACTATGTACTTGCATACACACTGGTTAGATGTGTACTGATTGTGTTGATGTTGTATTATATGACATGTCATGTACACAATACGTGCATTGTATAAAATTATTCATTTTAATGGTAGTACAGTAGTTAGATGACAAAGTTGTTTCTTTTAGCTTTTTATAACTTAATATAAAAATATATAAAAAATGTAATCTCTAGTCTAATCCTATCCTAGCACATTGTATAATACCATGCTTTAAAGCTGCATTGCATATGTTTTTTGGTTAAAAAATGAATTAAATGAAAAAATTTGGCATTTGGTAGCCTTGTCCCGGCTTGCTTCACTATGGTAAGCCTACAATATTGATTTTAGGTCATGTCTGTGTGGACAGAAGGGGGTCTGGGTTTTTAGTTTTTTGCTGGATTAAATAATGTTTGATGACACTGATGTGAATAAAATTACTTTAATATTTTAAACGTTTTGTAATGTTTAATTTGTTTGTTATGAGACCCAAAAGGCATTTTCTCCTATAGAGTGACTGCACAAAGTACACCAAAACACAACATAAAGTCACAAAAGACACATTTTATTCACTAGCTGTAATCCAAATCCAGATCCAAAATCAGCCATTTATCCAGCGATCTTCATCTCCATTCTCAGCAGTGACCAGGGGCCTCATGTATAAACGTTGCGTACGCACAAAATGGGCATAGAAATATGCATACGCATTTTTCCATGCACATATCGTAATTTATAAAAAAAAAAAAAAAAAAAACTTGGTGTAAATATGTGCTCACCGTAAGGATGCTCTTGACCATGCGTACGCACACTTTTAGAAGAGTATGTTTTTTGGCGACACCGATGGTGAGCTGGAGTCAAATGTCTTTTTGCTCACTATTAGACAGAGAATCTAAAGAAAATTATACATCTACAGAAATATAATTTAAATATAATTTCACAAACCTATCATCACTTGAAGCAAACACGCCAGACCGCGTTGGGCCGTTTAGTGAAACTGGCGCACATATAGCCTATAATCGGCAGATGAAGTAAAACCGTGAATCTTCATTATGAGACCAAATCATAAATAGAGTGCATGTTCTCAGTACCAGTTTAAATAAATAAAAGAATGATTTAAACTTTGTTTTACTTCTGATATAAACATTTCGATTAAATATGCCATTCTCATTAATGGAATTAAACACTTAAACTACATGAAATCATTACTGAGAAGTTACAAAAAATATATATTCAATAAATAGAAATAGAACTATCTGTTGTGGATGCAATGCTTTTGAACACTTTTCTTCTGGCATGCTGTGTTTTAATGTTTTAACTAGCTACAGATAATTGCTAATCATGATAATAGCAGATTGTCTGAGAAAATTGTTTCATGCAAATAATGCACAACCATGTCTATCTGTTTCCATTAAAATATAAATCTATTAAAAATACTATTTGGCCAGTGGAAAAGATTGAGAAAAACTTTCTCTGAAATGTTTATTTGATTTATTCATTCAAAAACAAGGCAAGGATATAGGCTACTAAAAAAGTTTTGTTTGTAATAATGTAACGGCACATCCGCATTTCATATTTTCCCAACGTCTTGTTAAACTTGGTATCACGTGGATGCATAATCATATGCAAATGATATGTAGATGAGGATATGCATATTTAAACTATAGGCATTGTAATCTCCATATAAGGTTATTTCGGGGAGTTACAACTCTGTAAGCCCCCAACAATAGGCTATCTTAAAAATAATCAACAAAGGCTATAGTACAGTAGCCTATGTTACACTGAGATTTCATGTCGGAGCTGGATTTGAGCGCTTGGGCCGTGAGCGACTGAGTGAGCTCATTGGCATAGAGCAGAATATTGAGCAGAGCTCACATGCTGAGTTATTTTTTATTTATTTATTTATTTATTAGACTTTATTGTCCACCTTAGTGGAAATTTGTCTTCGACTTCTCAGAACAAAAATACATTAGTGACACCACATTTAAATTTGCATTACAACACACAATTTATAGTACAGTACTACCACCATCAACATGCAACAACAGAAAAATGGAAAGCAGCGCAGCAGATTATAAAAAAGGTAGTTTCCAACCTACTATAACACATTCTCAAAAACGATTTCAGTTTAAATTAAGTTCATGTATGGCATGGGGAATAAAAGATCTCTTATAGATGTTCCGGCTCGCCCTTGGGACCCTAAATCTCCGGCCAGATGGTAGCAATTCAAACTCTGAGTTTAGTGGGTGTAGGGTGTCTGTTTATATCCGTCGGGCCTTTCTAAGTACCGCCTTATCAAATACATCCCCAAGCTGCCTTTGTGACTTGCCAATCACCTTCCCAGCCGTATTAACAATTTTAGAAAGTTTGTTTTTATCTTTAACATTCAGGTTACCATACCAGGCTGTTATATTGTACTGTAAAATACTTTCTACAAGGCCCCTATATGCCATCTCAAGAATATGTTGACTGACCCTGAAACTCCTCAATCTCCTAATTAAAAACAGTCGCTGGTTAGCTCCAGTGATGTAGTGGTGCCTGGAGAAGTGGGTATACTCTTAATTTATGCCTCCAATATTTTTTTAAGCGTCCCAGCAAAGGATGAACGCCCTGTGTTATACTACTAGTCTTGCATTAGTATTCAATATGCAAGACTATAGAATAGAGTATAATGAATACAATAGAACACATAGAATCAGTAGTATTCTTGCATATCAGGGCCGCACATATAGTTTTCTAAATACCCAGGTGCCAATCAATCAAAAGAACCCGAGCAAATGATTTTGGTTGTTGCAAATGTTTGGCTATTTGATTTACAAGAGTAAGAGTTGCGTCCTCTGTGCCCCTGTGTGACCTATAGGCAAACTGAAGGGGGTCTAGTTGATTCTCAACAAAAGACATAAGATGGGTGCTGACCACTCTCTCCATACACTTAGCTAAGAGTGGAGTGAGTGCCACTGGTCTAAAGTCTCCAAGGACTATAGCCTTAGAGACCTTAGGCACAGGTATTATTGTGGACTTCTTCCATGAATTTGGACAAACATCACAATTCAGCAAACCTTGTAACAGCTGAGTGAGAACCCCTTTAAGCTGTTGAGAGCATACCTTTAACACCCTTCCTTGTAGGCCATCAGGCCCAGGGGCTTTATTTGGTCTTAATTTAGAAAGACACATGCCTACTTCTTCTTCAGAGAGCTGTATATGTTCATAGCTATCAATCTGATCACAGGTAATACTATAGCCTATTTTTGGGTCTCTCACATCATATCTTCCATAGAAGATGTTTAAATTATTCACAAATTTACCACATTCTGCTACGTTTACACTTTGTTTTTTTTCCTTCCCTACCAATTATTGTGTTTAATCCCTCCCATGCTTGTTTTGCGTTGCCTGTGCAGAATCTTTTATTCTTAAAATCTACTTTTGCTGTAAAAACCTTACGCTTAAATTCCTTCTCTTTCTCCTTTACTACATCATTTTCTCCTCTAAAAAATGCAGCCCTTTTCTCATTCAGACACGTTTTAAGATCCTTTGAGAGCCATGGCTTATTATTACTAAACACTTGAACTATCTTAGAGGTAATAACAGTTTCTTCACAGAACTTAATACAGCATGTGATTGTGTCTGTCAATTCATGATAATCAGAGCATGCATCAAAAAACATGTGCCAGTCCGTAGAGTCAAAGCAATGTCTGAGCTCCTCCTCCCCATCCTCAGTCCATTGACGTACAGTTTTCAGGAGTGGTTTTTCACGTCTGACTTTCTGTCTGTATGTTGGAAGAAGATGAATGACGTTGTGATCCGACTTACCAAGAGGAGGACGACTCACCGCCTTATATGCGTCTGGGATGTTACCGAAGCATTGGTCCAGTATGCGAGTGGAGCGAGTGGGCGTGGTGACATACTGCTGCAAAGTGGGTAGATGAGGTGACAGCTGACATGTATTGAAATCCCCCAAAATAAAAACCGGCTGATCTGCCGATCGGGAGAGAGCAGCATTGAAGCTGTCAGTTATCATTTCCGCAGCTTCTTTGTTATTAGGCCCTGGAACTTAGACAAGAATGATGGTGATTTGCCCGAACTCCCGCGGAAGGTAAAACGGCCTGATAGATATAGACAACAGTTCGTAGTCGCTGGTGCATACTCTCTTGAGCACTTTAAATTGTGTGGCCCAAGCGCTGTCAATAAATATACAGAGTCCCCCGATGGATTTCTGAGATGACACCTTATCACGATCTGCTCTTATAACTGTAAATCCCTCCATGTCAATGCATGTGCTGTCCTCGCGAAGCCACGTCTCTGTAAAACAGAGCAAATTACTCCTCCTAAAATCCTCATCATACCGGAGGCGTGTTGTGATCTCATCCAGTTTATTATTTAATGATCTGACATTTGACAGAGTTATGATGGGAAGCGGGTGTCTGTTTTCTCGCCTTCTCAACCTGTTGCGAACGCCCCCCCTCGAGCCTCTTTTCTTCCTTTTCCTGTCCTGGGCTTTTCCGTGAAAAGTTGATGGTACATGACTTAAATCCACAGACCCAGCTTCATTTCGTAGGGCAAGAAGAAAATCCCTCGAGTATATAATAACTGGCGTCGTTCGTATCTGGTGTTCACTTCCCTCATTGTTCCTTGCTAGAGCAAAGTTCTCTCTTATGACAGCATATAGAGTAAAGAAAATCACCACTGCGCGCAAGTTAGGGGTGCACGATTCAGAAAATGTCACGATTCGATTCGATACCGATTTTTTTGTCTCGAGATTCGATTCAAAATCGATTTTCGATTCAAAAACGATTCTCGATTCAAAAAACGATTCGCAGGTCTACATAAATGTAGTTTACTTTTTTCTATGTGATTGATTGCAGTAGACATAATTTAAAAGAAAAGTTTGATATTACTTTATATGTCTTCATACAAAAATAAAAACTTTTGCAACTAAAAAGTGCGAAGTGCCAAGCTTTGGCCAGCTTTTAAATACATTTAATTCAAGTTTAAAATAAAACTTAAATAAAAAGCTTTTACATTTAGCTTTAAAGTGCTATAGTCAGATCAAACAAACAATTATGCTAAATGTGGTTTAAGGGGTAGGCCTACTTCAGCTACCAGGTTGACTGTTGAAATGTGAACTCAACTGGGCACATTGAACTTCCTAAAAATATATACTAATTTCATAGAACCCATGCGAAAATATTTTAAATAGATTTAAAAAAGCCACCGCTACTGGTAACATCTATGGTTAGATTGATTTGTTTAGATCCAGTGAAGTCGTTCATAGGCGCGTTCGCCGTTGTGGAGACTCCGGTGAAATCGCAAAATAAAATGCACACAAACGTGATGAACATATTCGGTTTTAATGAGAGAGAGAAAAACTATACGAGTGCGGTTTAGAACCCGTAACCTCTGACAAGCTTGGCAAAAGATCTACAGAACTCAAACATAAGATCTGCGGATCGATGCATTTGTTTACGGGTTGAGCAGAGTGGCTGCACAGTTTGACCAGCGGGCGGCAAGAACTTGCAATAACTATTTATCAGACCGGCCCTCGCAGCCTCGAAACCATAGAAACACTACCGGACCACCGGTAAAAGTCCCGACTTACCCGATTGCCACTCCGCCCCTGCACGCCATTAAAAAATATAGCCTATGAATCGATTTTTGGAATTCTATGAATCGATTCTGAATCGGTAAAGATTGAATCGCGATTCAAATGTGAATCGATTTTTTTGCACACCCCTAAAAGTAATCCATTTCCATGTTGATTAGCTCCAAGACGTTAACAAAAACATAAATTGACACGCGATTAACGCCAAAAATTCACAAAGCAAACAAACAAACGGAGAAGCACTGGGTCAGCAGCCGTGCCGCGCCCCCTGAATATTATAACTATATATTCAGGATTTACATTTATATATTCAGAGTTATAACTATATATTCAGGATTTACATTTATATATTCTGAGTTATAACTATATATTCAGGATTTACATTTGTATATTCAGAGTTATAACTATATATTCAGGATTTACATTTATATATTCAGAGTTATTACTATATATTCAGGATTTACATTTATATATTCAGAGTTATTAGTATATATTCAGGATTACATTTATATTCTCAGAGTTTTAACTATATATTCGGGATTTACATTTATATATTCAGATTTACATTTATATATTTAGAGTTATAACTATATATATATTCAGGATTTACATTTATATATTAAGAGTTTTAACTATATATTCGGGATTTACATTTATATATACAGAGTACAGAGTTGTAACTATATATTCAGGATTGCATTTATATATTCAGAATTAATCAGGGCTCTATCTTGCACCCGGCGCAAATGACTTTATAGACAAACCCATGTATCATTCCTATTTTGCACGCGTGGAAAGCGGGATTTTTCCCTCCTCAGACGCACATCAGTAAACTAGGAAATAAACTTGCGCTCCCTGGACGGATCAGAGCAAAAAGGAGGCGTGTTTCGGCGCAAACATTCCCTGGTGCTATCTTACACTTCCAGAAAACAATTGCGCCACTGATCAGAAAAAAACCTGGTCTAAAGTCAGTGGCGTTTTGCACGTTGTTCATATTCTAAGCGCGCATGCTTGGCCATAATGTAGCGGGTGCAGCGCGCATACACTTTGATTCTCTCATCAACACAGATGCAGCAGTTTTTATTTTTGCAAATCATACATTATAACAAGGAAAAATATTAAAACATGAGGGAAATCATTGTGCTTTACATGAAGATGAAAAAACCGAATTACCCATTTTTAAGGCTAATTGTAGTACTAAAGGATCAGACCTGTTTGCCCAATAGTGGCAAGAAACATACGTATATAATGTTTAACCGACGCTGATGTGCGAGGGTTTCTCCCATCCGCATACAACGTCACTTCTTTGTCTTTTAACTGCCCTGACAAGAACGTGGGTCTTATCGGCTGTGAACGCTCCTGGCGCGCGCCTGGTAAGCCTGCCATTATAATAACAATCCGTCATGCAACATGCGCACCTGTTCTTAAAGGGTATGTTGGATGGAATTGGTTTATTTCACGTTACGCCCAAACCACACCTCTGTATAATGAAGCTACTTCAGACCAACATCTTTTAGATTTGCGGCAGGCGCAAGAGGCATTTATCCCACCGGGAAAATAGCAACATCACCGGGACCCGCCCACAAAGTTGCGTGCGCTTTGACACTTGCGTTTCGGATCGTTAAAATAGGGCCCTCAGCCTCTTTGGCCCCCCATAATATATATGGCCCCCCATAATATATATATATATATATATATATATATATATACTGTATATATATATATATATATTTAATAAATAGAAATATATAGGCCTATTTCTTGTGGATGCAATGCTTTTGAACACTTTCCCTCTGGCATGCTTTGCTAATCATGATAATAGCAGATTGTCTGAGAAAATCAACACATTCTCACCCCAAGGCGTCACCTTTGACCATGCTTCAATATTTGACGTTTTAGGCGCCCTTTAGCGTCACTTACATGACACGATCCTACGGCGTCATCTAACTGACGCTAAAGGAAAGCGTCAGTTAGAGGACGCGGTTAGGTTTAGGTATGGGGTGGAGGTAGGGTACACGTGATCCTAGGGCGTCATCTAACTGACGCTAAAGGGCGCTTAAAGCGTCAGATATTGAAGCATGGTCAAATGCTTCCCAAGGCGTCAGTTAGGTGACGCCTTGGGAGTGAGAATGGGCTGAGAAAATAATTCCATGCAAATAATGCACAACCATGTCTATCTGTTTCAATTAAAAATATAAATTAATTAAAAATACTATATTGGGGCAGTGGAAAAGATTGAGAAAATCTTTCTCTTAAACGTACTTTACACTATTTGATTTATTCATTCAAATACAAGGCAAGGAAAAAATATATAGTATAGGCTACTAAAAATATATATATATATATATATATATATATATATATATATATATATATATATATATATACTGACACGGCACATGTGTGTGAATCACTGTATTTCATATTTTCGTAACGTCTTGTACCTTAACATGTATCACGTGTATAAATAATCATATAGAAATGATATGCAGATGAGGATATGCATATTTAAACTAGGTGTTTTAAGCTTCATATATGGTTATTAAAGGGAGGAGACGCATGTGCGCAAAATCTCCCGCTGACTGGGATTTATAAAGTGAATTCTGCGCAGGTTCTGGCGTACGAACGGTTTTATAAATATGAACATTTTTTGCCGTACGCCATTTTTGGCTTTCGGGCGCATGTACAAGGATCCTACGCACAGTTTAATAAATGAGACCCCAGGAATGTCAAATCCTGTGCTATTTATGATGAATTCAAATTAAAAAAAAAATGGCACCCTCAAGAACTTTTATGTGATGTTTTACCTAACACTCATTGGCTCTTGCCTGTTTCGTCAGTCCTTAACACATGCCGTGTTTCAGTCGATTTACATTTGAAATTGGGAAATGCCTTTGCGGAGCGAATCCGCATTAACATTTTCATAACATAATTTCAACATTATCATCTTCAATTCTACATACAAAACTATTATATATCATAATTTGAACGACTTTTGTCACTGCTTTTTCCATTTTCACAATCAATAAAGTATTGATTACACTTGTCTGTCTGTTACGTTTCTCTTCATAACTGTACATCATTTAAAGAAATGGAAGGGGTGGTGCAAAAGCTGGCTCTGTGTTAAGCTCGTGTACGTTGCTTGTGAGTTATTTGACCAAAACTCTGTTTTACTTTACTATGTGGTGAACTTTTTTTATTATAGTATAATGGCGTACTGATTTATATATATATATTTTTTGTTTCGTTTGGTTGCATTATGAGCAAAAGTTCTGCTAAAAGTCCAAACAGAAATCTCTCGAATTCCCCCTCGACAAATTAGATGGAAACTATGGCACACTTCACAAACGTAAGAGATGGACACGCATACCATATGCGAAACCTCTCGATTCAATTTCTAATCTTGACATACCACTACCTAAACTCCTGACAAACACCCATTGGTGTAACAGTGAACAAAGATGATGTACCGAACTCTGTTATCTTGGTGGCTATTAAAAAAATAAGCAAACTCCAGAATCTTTGGCGAGGAATTTGTGGGAAAGTCTGTTCAAAAGAACACTGCTTCCGTTCGCACCCTCTCCTCATCCATGGAGTCCTTCATCAGTCTTGTCTGTAACTGGATGAACATAAACGGAGATATTTGCGCATTGCTGGTGTTCCCAATCTAACATTGAGAATGTAAAGAAGATCATCCTGGATGTCTTTGGAAATGTTTTACTGGAATCTTCCTCATCTCTTGCTAATTCTTTGGACATTGTACATAGACTTGGTCTGAAAACAGCTACGGATCATTCTCGTCGTATTATCATCCTCACTCAGAGACAAAATCTGGAAAAATGCAGAGTCCTCCGACTACCGAGGTCAAGTTCTCATAACAAAGACATTTTTGTCTTTGTTAATGTCATGTTGTCATAACAAAGACATTTTAAACAATGTCAACTTTGCATTAAAAGTGTCATAATTTACCGAATGACGCTTAATTACAAAAGTCATAAACATTCATAAAGACTCATTCATGTTCATGACAGGTGTCGTGTCAGTATTATGCACACCCCTTCAAATAAAGTGTTACCCCTAGGGGGTATCTCACGATTCTAAGGAAAAGTAAAGTCAGAATTGTGAAAGATAAACTCACAATTACCTTATACTTTTTTTTATAGTAATTCATTCCATAGTAACCAAAGGCCATGGTATGTTGGATTTGTTGTTGATCAATTGCAGAAATTTCATGTTTTCATTTCAGTAAAATCTTCATGAAAAGCATTCCATTACCACTGTTCCGTATATACAGAATATTCTTTCTGCGTAGGGCACTAACTAAGATGGCACCATCAACACCCCACCCCCTGAAAACAAGCGAGGGGGCAACTACAGTTCTACCAGAAAGACTCGGGAGATAAAATGATGTAACAAAGCATCTATTTATTGACAGCCCAGCAAGCAATTATTTTAAAAGTTCTTTGGCGTAGGCCCCGTCCATAGATCGTAATCCGAGGGTAGCGGATCAGCATTTCCTGCCTGAAGACGAAGGCAGGGGCGCAGCCGATCCCCCAAAAGTAGGTGGATTGTAGATCCATCGGGACGGGGCCAGCCTTCCCCCCAAAATTGATGACGAAAGTATACCCACCAGTCATGAATCCTAAATATTCCTAAAAGAAAAGGGAGATACCATAATTAGCATGATGAACATTAGTCATATACCTACCAAGTAGACCACATGGATATGATCACGATAATCCAGACATGGACGGGTCTCGATAGCCCACGGATACAGGCATAGACAGATCTTGATAGACCGCACGGATACAGCCGGTAGACGCCACGATATGCCAGACTTCGACTGGACTCTATAGACCACGGTTCACCAATCTCTGCCCCGGAGGGCCACCAGATCCCAGCTCCGACCCCGACCAAAACACACGCACCTGTGAGTTTCTCCTGAAAACCTTGATTAGCTTGCTCGGGTGTGTCTGATCAGGGCCGGAGCCAAACTCCGCAGGGACAGAGCCCCCCAAGGACTTAGACCGGCGAACCCCGCGATAGACTGTAGATACAGCCCCGAAAGCCAGACGCATACTGGTCTCGTTAGACCACGCAGATATAGCCACGATGGCCAAACATGGACAGGTCTTAATAGAACACGATAAAGCCACATAGGCCGGACATAGACAGGTCTCGAAAGACCACATATACAACCACGAAAGGCCAGACATAGAGAAGTCTCGATAGACCACAGATACTGCCACAAGGCCAGACATAGACATGAAAAATACACCACAGATACAGCCACGATAGGCCAGACGCAGACAGGTCTCGATAGACCACAGATACAGCCACTATAGGCCAGACATAGACAGGTCTCGATAGACCACAAATACAGCCACGATAGGCCAGACGCAGACAGGTCTCGATAGACCACAGATACAGCCACGATAGGCCAGACATAGACAGGTCTCGATAGACCACAGATACAGCCACGATAGGCCAGACGCAGACAGGTCTCGATAGACCACAGATACAGCCACGATAGGCCAGACGCAGACAGGTCTCGATAGACCACAGATACAGCCACGATAGGCCAGACGCAGACAGGTCTCGATAGACCACAGATACAGCCACGATAGGCCAGACGCAGACAGGTCTCGATAGACCACAGATACAGCCACTATAGGCCAGACATAGACAGGCCTCGATAGACCACAGATACAGCCACGATAGGCCAGACATAGACAGGTCTCGATAGACCACAGATACAGCCACGATAGGCCAGACACAGACAGATCTCGATAGACCACAGATACAGCCACGATAGGCCAGACACAGACAGGTCTCGATAGACCACAGATACAGCCACGATAGGCCAGACACAGACAGATCTCGATAGACCACAGATACAGCCACGATAGGCCTGACACAGACAGGTCTCCATAGACCACACGTATATAGCCATGATGGCCAGACATAGACAGGTCTCAAAAGACCACAGATACAGCCACGATAAACCAGACATAGCCACGATCGGCCGGACATAGAAAAGGTTTCGATAAAAAGCAATCATCACAGTGGACAAATTATACATTGATGGACAATTATTTAGAGACAAAGACACTACTCCCTGGCTTTACTGATTATTGATAACAGCAATGTAACATTTCCAATCCGTTTATACTCAATTTATACTCAATTCATAATCCTCATATTCTTTCATTAAACCACTTGCACCACGCACGCACATTGTACTCTAAATGCAACTAAATAACCTTGCTCACTGTTTATATGTTCTGTTGTTGGTTATAGGCATCTATGTTTTCACTGTTTTATTTGTCATTTGTTGTTATAGATTTACACACACACACACACACACACACTCAGCCGCATTCACATCCACACACACAGATTTATACTCACACAAGGTAACTATGTACAATATAGGTTCATGCATTTGAAGTTCATAACTTGGAATATTCGTGGAGTTGGTTCACTAACAAAAAAAAATAAAGTTTTAAATTACCTACAAAATACACAAGCAGATATATGTCTAATACAGGAAACACACCTCTCACAATATAAACAAAATAGCTTAAAAACTACACATTTCAACCACTGTTTTTCCTCCCACTATAATTCAAAACAAAGAGGAGTATGCATCTTAATAAACAAAAAAAATACAGTTTAACCACCATACAACCATTTCCGATCCTGAAGGCCGTTTTATCATTATTAACATCTCAATCAATAATAATCCAATCACAATTGGCAACATCTATGGACCAAACTCTGATGATTCCTCCTTCTTTGCAAATTTCTTCTCCTCTCTTTCAAACATTTCCAACGGTCCAATAATTATAGGGGAGATTATAATACTGTAATCAATCCATCATTTGACAGGTCAAAACATACAGGTAAATCTCCGCAATCCTCCAAAACAATAAAGCAGTTCATGAGTGATTTTGGTCTTTGCGATGGTTGGAGGCTACAACACCCACTCGCCAGAGAATACACCTTTTATTCTAACGTTCACCAAACCTACTCCCGCATTGATTTCTTTCTAGCCAGTAATTCAATCATACCAAATATTTTAGAAACCAAAATACATCCTATCAATATCAGCGATCACTCTCCGGTAACTCTCACATGGAACCCGTCTGCAATACAGAAGCACCCCACCAGATGGCGTTTTAATACATCACTATTGAAAGATCCAGAATTTGACAGTTACTTCAAAAGAGAGTGGACATCCTTCCTTGAAATAAATGACTCTCCAAAGTCGTCAGCATCGCTGCTCTGGGAAACATGGAAAGTAGTTTTACGGGGGAAAATTATATCATATTCAGTACATAAAAAAAAAAAGGACAGAGAAAAAGAAACACAACTGGAAGAAAGAATAAAAGAACTAGAAATTTTACACGCAAATAATCAATCAGAAAGCATCTATAAAGAAATTAGAGAAAACAAATTTTTGCTCAATGAAATAATAAACAAAAGAAACCAATTTCTGATTCACAGGCTCCGTCAAGAAACTTTTCACCATAGCAATAAATCCGGAAAATATTTAGCCAGTCAAATTAAAAGAAATAAAGAAAAAACAGCTATAACCTCCATCAGAAACTCGGCAGGGACGCTAACCAATTCACCAGTTGAGATAAACAGGACATTTCAAGATTACTATACTAAA
This sequence comes from Pimephales promelas, assembly GCF_016745375.1. The sequence goes on from NW_024121112.1 coordinate 1,154,632, forward strand.
TTATACTCATCCGATCTTGATCCGAACCAAGAAGACATAACCCAATTCCTCGATAACATCATTTTACCAAAACTCAACATGGAACAAATAAACACACTAGAATTACCAATCACAGAAAAAGAACTTCACTCCGCACTGAAAAGCATGCAAAATAATAAAGCACCAGGTCCAGATGGCTTCCCTGCTGAGTTTTACGAACATTTTTGGTCAACCTTATACCCACTATTTAGCAGAACAATAACAGAAATAAAACACAATGCAAAGTTCCCTCCCCACATGAATACAGCACTTATAACACTCATTCCTAAACCTAACAAAGACCACACCTTCACATCTAACTATCGTCCTATCTCACTCATAAATGTCGACATAAAAATTATTAGCAAAGCATTAGCCCATAGAATTGAACAAATTATACCATATATAATCCATCCTGATCAGACTGGCTTCATAAAAGGTAGACATGCATCTAATAACACCCGTAGATTATACAATTTAATGCATTACTCATCAACACAACAGAAAGATACTCTCATTGCCACATTAGACGCCGAAAAAGCTTTTGACAGGGTCAACTGGAAATTTTTATTCACCACGTTACAAAAATTCGGCTTTGGAGAGTCATTTATTAACTGGATCAAGATTTTATACACATCACCATCGGCCACAGTCACAACGAACGGACTAACATCACAAAGCTTCGCACTGCATAGGGGGACGAGGCAGGGATGTCCACTCTCTCCATCCCTATTTACCATTTTTATTGAACCTTTAGCAGCAGCTATCCGTCAAAACCCAGCAATCAAAGGTATTGAAACACCACAACAAATACATAAAATCTCACTCTATGCAGATGATATCCTACTATATATACAAGAACCCCTAACATCTACTCAAGAAATAATTAAAACAATCCAGTCCTTCTCAAAAATATCCGATTATGCAATAAACTGGAATAAATCCTCCATCCTCCCTTTACATAAAACCAAATGGGATGTGGCACCCCATCAATCACCAATACCTATTTGTCAGGATCACATCACTTACTTAGGCATTAAGATTTCCTCCAGACTGTCAGAGTTGGTAACACTCAACTTCACACCACTACTAAAAAAAATAGAAGACGATTTGCTCAGGTGGCTCAACCTCCCAATCTCCATAATCGGCAGGATAGCAGCAATAAAAATGACGATTCTACCAAAAATTAACTACCTATTCTCAATGATTCCAACCCACCCCACACTCACCTGGTTTAAATCACTAGACTCCATTATAACTCACTTCTACTGGAAAAATAAAACGCCAAGGATAAAACTCACTACACTACAAAAGAGTAAGTTTCAAGGAGGACTAGAAGCACCAAATTTCCAATATTACTCAATGGCTAACCAACTGCAATACATATACAAATGGATTTACCCCACCCAATCTGATATTATATGGCTAGATATAGAACAATCACTATGCAAAGAATTAAATATAGCTGACATACCGTTCCTCACCAAATCAATTAAACAACACACATGTTTTAAGGCAGTAACTATAGCCTCCACTCTGACAGCCTGGTGGAAATTTTACCAAATCACAAACTCTACATTAGCTCCATCTAACCTCACTCCACTATGGAACAACCGGGATTTTATAAGCAATAAAAAAACATTGAATTTTCACACATGGGCGGAAAGGGGTATCACCCACATTAAGCATATTTTCAAATCCAACACATTTAAACCATTTCCACAACTGGCTCAGGAGTATGGCATCGGGAACAACGAATTTTTAAAATACCTACAAATCAAATCTTCTGTCCTGGCAAAAATAAACATCAGAGATACAAATTTAGAACTTCCACGGCAATATCAGACATGGTCAACATTTCCTCTCCAAAAAAACTGCTCTCTAAAATATACAAAATTATCTCAAATCAACTTCAGACTATATACTTACCAACAATAAAATGGGAAAATGATCTTTCAATAGCCACTGATGCCAACTTCTGGACCCAAATCTGTAAAAACGTCTATCTCATGTCCAAAAATGCGAATCTTCAGTTAATACAATACAAAATACTCCACAGAACACATTACACAGGCAATAGATTAGCTAAAATGGGTTTCACATCAGAAGTTTGCACACATTGCAATCAAAATTCTACAGATACATACATCCATGCAACCTGGCACTGCACTCCAATCAAACACTTTTGGGAAGAGGTCACACAATCACTATCCACTATAGTTGGCTGCCACATCCCATTGTCGCCTTCCCTTTGCTTGCTGGGGGACCTCACAATAATCACTGATAAAACTATAAACTCTAAAATACTCCTCATAGCGCTAACCATCGCCAAGAAAACTATCCTCATGAACTGGAAAACCAGAAATAAATTACACATTAACATTTGGAAAAATCTTATTACAGACTTCATTGCAATGGAACTCGCATCTCCCCTTCATAATTACACATCTGAAACTGACCTCTACCGTCCAACACTTTCTGACCTCTTACAGCTATGAATCCCTTCTCTGTTCTTAACTCAGACTATAACCAACCCACGAATATTTGTGCATTTTAGTTGTTCGAACTTGTTTTTGTTATCATTGTTATTGCTATCTTTACTGTCACTGTTATGATTACTATTTTCACTTTTATTATTTTTTTGTTGTTTCATTGTTGTAATTGCTGTTGTTGCTGTCTTTTGCTCTCACCGTTGTGATCACCACTGCCATCATCATTGTCATTTATTATTATTATTACTACTATTATTATTATTATTATTATCATCATCAATATTGCCATTGTCAATGCTGTAGAATTAGAATGTAGAACTAGAATTAAGCATCATTGTCATCACTAATGCAATAACTTCCCCCTTATCTTTTCATGGGTTTTTAATGCACCACAACATAGAAAAGGGGAAAAAAAAAAAAAAAAAAAAAAAAAAAAAAAAAAAAAAAAGAATAAGTATATTTGGAAAAACATCGCAAACACCAAGGCAGGCAAGACAGGCGAGAAGTAGTTTCAACGGGACAGCATCTCTGGCCCAATTTGAGACATTCTCGCACTGTACTCCCTCTTTTAATGCACTTTAGACATTGCACATAACACACACACACACAAAAAAAAAAAAAACAGAAAAATAGGAAAAGATAGGGACTGATGAGATATGGGGGAAGGTGGTCTTATATTATATTATATTATTATATTATTATATTATCATATTTTGTACAGGATTGACAATGGCAATTGTTACATAGGAGGAAGGATGGAAATAAAAATCTACAAAAACAATATGGGCAGTATGGTGGTAGTGGGGAGTGATGGTAAGGACAATGGTAATAAATAATAAATGGTTACTTTGTGTACACACGCATACACATACCCACGCTCATACACGCTCACTTACACACTTAGATCAAACACTTAAATCACTCTTGCCACTGCTGGAATTATGGATTTACAAGATTGCTCACTACTGCACTATGTTGGTTTGTTTGTATGTATGTCTGACTGTTAAATAAAAAAAAAAAAAAAAAAAAAAAAAAAAAAAAAAAAAAAAAGAAAAGGTTTCGATAGACCACAGATACAGCCACGATAGGTCAAACATAGAGAAGTCTCAATAGACCGCAGATACAGCCACGATGGGCTCTATGCATGGCGGGATTTCCGGTGAAGGTTTAAGGATGCTCAATAACTTCCGCCGATCGTAGAGTCCGATGCAGTACCGATAATTTATATTGAATTTAACTCCATGTTTTAACAAAAGAAACGTTAGTCACGAAAACAGATTTTTTAAATTAAATAAACATAACTATATAAAATTTACATTTGAACATATGAAGGTTTTGTTTCAAAGACGAGAGGACAGTAAATTTTGAAGACTCTGCCATAATCCCGTTTCCTCGGTTTTCCTCCGCTTTAATCTTCCCAACCGGAAACTGAAATGCGGAACTTATGCTTATAGCCCATAGGCCAGACATAGACAGGTCTCGTTAGACCACAGATACGGCCACTATAGCCAGACGTAGACAAGTCTCCATAGACCACAGATACAGCCACGATAGGCCAGACATAGAGAAATCTTGATAGACCGCAGATACAGGTGTAGACAGGTCTCGATTGACCATAGATACAGCTACGATGGACAAGACAAAGACAGGTCTCGTTAGACCACGCAGATATAGCCATGGTGGCCAGACATAACCAGACTCGATAGACCACGATGCAGGTATATATATAGACGTTTGGATGGACCACAGGTACAGCTACAATAGGCCAGACGTATACAGGTCTTATTAGACCACGCAGATATAGGCATGATGGACAGATCTCGAGAGACCACAGATACAGCCGCGATAGCCAGACTTAGACTGGACTTGATATACCAGATACGGCCATGATAGCCAGACATAGACAGGTCTCGATATACTATAGATACAGCCACGAAAGCCAGACACATACCAGTCTCATTAGACCACACAGATTTAGCCACGATGGCCAGACATAGACAGGTCTCCATGACCACACGGATATAGCCATGATAGGCCAGACAAGACAAGGTTTAATTGTATATGAATAAATATATGGCTATGGTGCCGCTTGAAGACAAGGCCACGCGAGGCCCTTGCCTGATACCACCACCAGTAATTGTATAGAATTTACCTGAATATCGCTGAAGAGCTTGCTGGGCTTCAAGGATGATTGGATCAGCTCTTAGTTATGACTCGAATGCAGAGGAAGACCATCTGCCGAGGATTTTGATGGCTGCAACAGAACTACCAAGTTCGGCCACTGTCATGGCAGCCCCAGTCCTGTAGGAATGGCAGTACACAGGGAGGAGGATAGACTGCAGCTATTGAGGTCGGAACTGACGAGACCCGAACCAGGTTAAGAAGGTAGTGCTCCGTTAGTTATGATAAATCGAAATTTGAACATAGATGAGAATGGGCAGAATTTGCAAATTTATAAATTGATAATGTGATAGACCTTTATAGTCATTCTTAGTTCTTGAGAAAAAGAGGAAGGAAATAAGGGATAAACGTAATTAGAGAAGATCGTGGGGAAAATCGGAGTATTAACTCCTGGAGATAATCCCCTGAATGTATGAGCCATGAACGCTGTGACAGACAGTTACAATTGAATAACACTAGAAAAGAGACCATTGCAGACAGACGTAGTCGAAGGGGTTGAATGGATTTTGCTTCCGACTTGGAGTGTAACGCTGCCGTTCAAGCATAAACAACAACTGCAAGGTTACACACTCAAAGTTAAAAGAGTGAGAAAAATTCATTTAAGAATTACTTTTAAAGATTATAACAGTGCCGGTAGAAGCTAGTGACATCCTCCAGGTTAGTGAATCACGAACTAAATTTACATGAATCCTGCCAACAGGACATGATTTACGATATAGATGATGAGACAGAATAACCTAATCGGTGACTTGAGATAGCAACGCATGAGCTACATATTTTATCGATGGAATGATGACTTTATGTTGACACTTCTTGAGACTCCATCCTGTGTGAATCTGATTGACAGAAAAAGTTTTAATTGCGGTGATAGGTAATCGAAGCTGCAACGTGCTGTTGAAACTTTGACTACTTTTATAAGTCATAGGTTTGCTATGCCTTAAGCAACAGAGAAGGTACAGTGAACAGACTTGAAAAATTTAGGATTAAAAATACTTGCGTGAATTTGGATGCCTGAAAACGAACTATGAATGGACAAAATGTTAAATTACAATTTTCATAATTGTATACAATGAAGGAACAGCCGGCCATGATCGGTACATGAAAGAGACTCTAGTCTAAGTGATCCATGATCTGTTGTCTCCTGATTGTGGAATCCTTTTCTCAGGTGTGAAGCATATGACTGACATGGCTCCTGAGTTGCTCTTGCAGAAATAGCCCCATTCATGCTGGGAGATCGCTGGCCACAACCAGTAGAGACTCTTGAATAGAATGATACATGAAAAAGTAAATCATACAGTTGAGCGAAGACAATGTCACTGGAGCCTCCTTCACTGACTTCTCATAAATAATACTACAGTAATATGACTATTAGTTCTACTGAGTTAACAGTTTTGACTAAGTATGTGGCTTTAACCAGAGCCACGCAGCTGCCTTGATCCTTTAGACTGCATTTCTCTGAAAATTAATGTGAAAGCACCCCTCACATTAATTCTTACTCCGATCACACATTTCAATGGATTACGTAGTCACCAGAAAGGTTGAGTATTACAGCGATTGTACGCAATTCAAATGTTGTAGAGTCATTTAACTTTTAAAGACTTAATATGAATTTAAGTTATAGCCTAATATATGAAAATAGTTGTTTGTAAATTCTTACGCAATTAATAACTTGCTGCCATTGTAGATATGATCACTGCAGAATAAGCATAACGGCCAAATGATAAACTTGCTCTCTTTCGCTCAGGTTTATTTATTTATTTAATTAATTAAACGCACGCGCAACCGAACTCTGGTAAGTGAGCAGACGTGATGACGAGCGCGACCCGTGATATTGCATTATAGAGCTCTTAAGAACTCAAGCAGTTGATTTTAAATCAGTTACACAGATGTTAGTAGGTATTTGAAAACTGCAAATGAGAGCGGAACGCTGATATTATTAGATCACGACTGAAATGTGGAATATCAGACTGACGAAAACGAAACTTTGCTTACGCTTGGTACGAGCATTAGGGCGAGCTATCCGGCCCGTCTGCAGTGTGCAGATCAGCTGTAATGATCAGATAGCGCCACGTCATCGAAATCGTGGACGCCAATTTTAACCATGATTTCGACTCGGACGTGTAGGAAGCCATGGAGAAATGCTTACCTGAATGAAGTTTAATCATGTAGAGGACGCATTAACAGTGCTGGTGGAGGTGCGGTGCCTACCAAACCGAATCAAAGCCTTGGAGGGGAGTTTGAACTTGAACCAGTGAGAGCTAGATCGTCTCGTGATTTGCAGAGTTGTTGATTCATGTCGGGGTCTGTGATTTGCGGGATAATAATGGCACCTGTGCAGACAGCGCGGTTCTGGAGTGCTTTAGCCTAAAGACAGCTTGAACTTCTCGGCCTTAGCTGATCAAAACTCTGAGGACCGCTGTGTCTACGGGAAGATGCGAAGACTGAGCGCAGGAACCTCGACGTGCGGTAGGAAATAGGGCGGGACATCGTCGGATCTCGCAAATTGTAAGCAAAATATCCTGAAACACGTTGCCTGGCGACTGAACGAGAACATGAATAAATGCGACAGCATCTACTTGTTGTCGCGTCGGCATCTGCGAACTCAAACATGTGTAAGTACCGATCTTTTATACCACAAGAATAAGAACATGATTGGATAGCCTGAATGTAACACGTGACGCGGTAATTAAGTCTTCCTGGCAGAACTTATGCTAAAGCTTTCATTTCTGTATAGGGAACCCAATGGCTACCCTGAGCAACTATGGATTTCATATTGTCTATTACAGGTAGAACTAATACATGACAAGTAATGCAGTTTTCATAATGTCATCAATTGATGGTATTTTTGACAGTAGTTGCACTTTGACTATATGTCCACGCTGGATAGAAAACTAGTGATAAAGTTTTGACAGAATGATTACATTTTAAGTTGAGTTTGCTGTGCTTTTATAGAGTTATACTCTACATTTCAAAATGCTAAAAAAAAAAAAAAAAAATGTTAAAAAACTTTTTCCTACATACCATAACTTATAGTATATCGTCGCTCTCCGATGAAAACGTCTCAGGTTACGACTGTAACCTATGTTCCCTGAGAACAGGGAACGAGACAATACGTCGAATGACGCAATGGGGAACGCCTCAGGCGTGACAGGTGTCTGAAATCAAATATCAACTCACAGTAATCAGGTTGACCGGCGACAGCCCGTGCATCATCAGCTTGTATGATGAGCGCGTCAATCTGGATGTATAAGAAGGGCGCCTTGAAACCATGACAACATCCTATCGTATGAAGGGACTGTTGCAGGCAGGCCCCGAGGCATGGCAACGAGACATATTGTCTCGTTCCCTGTTCTCAGGGAACATAGGTTACAGTCGTAACCTGAGACGTTCCCTTTCGAAGGGAACTCAACAATACGTCGAATGACGCAATGGGGAACGAAATACCCACTCCGCCATGCTGAGGGGAGTGCATGCCGAAAAGGCAGTGACAACTGCCAGAACCAGTAATTCCAAGGAACACTGAAACCACTCACCCTATGTTACATCGGGCTGTCAGTGACAGCACTCCCTACCGGTCATAGCCCAAGCTAATGAACCAAGAAAAACCAGAACGTAATAACGTGGTTAAATCTGGGCCAGCTCAAAGGCTTTAGGACCACAACTTCAAAAATAGAAGGGGTCCCTTCTAGGGAGTGTGGCTAGGGGCCACAGGGACCCCCCAGCCAGTCACTATTCAGGAGAACACTCCTCCTGAAATGCCCCCAGGCTGGCCTGGTGATCCATACTAAGACACACAGTCTGGCCATAGCCTGTCCGTCCAAGACAGAGCCTCTGGAAATTGCCTAGGAAAGACATCCAAAAACTGAAGGCCCGCGAAGCTGGCGGAACCATCGAGTTTCGGATCACAGAGACGGGATCCTCCGGAGAGTGTGACTCAACCTCAAAACAACGGGAATCGTACACTCAATCCACGAGTTTCCACCCAGTGCTCGCTTTGAGCACTGAGGAAGTAAGAGAGGGATCAAAATCAGGAAGGTCAATGAGACCTAAGACCTGATGACCCCCTGTGTGGGGAGCTCTGAAACATGAGGGCTCATGTCAGGAAGGCCGTACACTGTGCGGCCTGAAACCCAACGACCACAGCATGTGGAAGCTCATCCTTCAGGAAAGCCAGAGGCTAGAAACCTGACAGACCCACAATATGGGGCTACCTCAAAACAGGTCTAATGAGACCTTAAACCACCAGTTGTGGGAGATAGCTTGAACAAGGGAAGTGCCTGTCGTAATGTATTGCGACAAAGATACATCTAGAGTGGGACCCAAAGTGAAGAACCGGAGTCTGAACCACATAAGAAGGGACCGAAGCATACTGCGCGTGACCCTCACCATAAGAAATGGATTTTAAAAAGTGCACAAGACATCTCGTCGGGTGACTTACCACAATAATAGGTGAAGTATGGGTTTGTGTACTTCACTCTGAATTCAGGAAGGCCTGGTGAGGCCTGTAACCCAGAAACCACAATATGTGGGAGCTCATAACCAGGAAGGCCTGTTGAGGCCTGTAACCTGCCGACCACAGTGTGTGGGAGCTCATGACCAGGAAGGCCTGGTAAGGCCTGTAACCTGGCGACCACATTGGGTGGGAGCTCGTACTCAGGAAGGTCAGTGAGACCCAGCCTGGTGACCACAACCTGTGGGAGCTTACTCCACCAAGTGGAGGCTACTTCTTCCAGAAGTTAGCCAGAGTAGGGCGTCCCTGTAGCCTACTTAAGTGACAGGACGCCTCTTAAAGTGGGACCCAAGGGAAGACCGGGGTCTGACCCACATAAGAAGGGACCGAAGCATACCGCGCGTGACCCTTACCATACGAAATGGATTTTAGAAAGTGCACTAGACATCCTGTCATGTGATTTACCACAATAATAGGTGAAGTATGGGTTCGTGTACTTCACTCTGAATTCAGGAAGGCCGAACTTGAGGCCTGTAACCTGGCAGCCACAACAAGTGGGAACCCATAATCAGGAAGGCCTGACAAGGCCTAACACCCGATAGTCCCAATGCATGGGGAGCTCACATTCAGGAAGGCCGCTGAGGCCTGCAGCCTGACATGTGAAGACTCACCACTTACAACTTAGCGCGACACGAAAAGTGGGGTTTCACATTCAGGAAGGCCTGGTGAAGCCTGGAACCTGACATGTGACAACTCACAACCAGGAAGGCCAATGAAGCCTGTGACCACAGAGTGGGAGCAAAGTGCTCAGGAAAGGTGGTGAGGCTGTAGTCTGGCTACCGCAGCATGTGGGGAGCCCACATTCAGGAAGGCTGGGTGAGGCCTGTAAACTGGACTACCA